>JAQBSW010000929.1:27500-159696 GCA_029291075.1 Eudiplozoon nipponicum
CACCAACCACGTAAATATTGCAGTCCATGTCTATCATTGCTGCCGTAGGCTGCTGCAGTCTAACTGTGTATAAGTGCTTCACGAGTTCAGCTCTAGACAGCGCCGGTCTATATTTGTCATGTGTGATAGTAATTTTAGGCTCGGGTCGCACACACACGGGTATAAAACTCTTTTTCTGCATTTGAATCGCATAAACACACAGACGCAAGAGAAAAAGATCAATAAAAGATAAATGAATTAACGTATATTTTTCTTATTCACACAACTCAACTAGCTACTCTCCAATAAATATGAGCTGAAAACGAATAAAAGCTTAAAAAATATTAACTCTAAAATGAATGATAGATAGTAGATTTGCGAACAGAGTTTTCCAAAACTGCGGAGCTGTTACGCCGAACGAGCAACGCGACACCGCTGGACACTTTGTGGTCTAAAGAGAGAGAGAGGCCACAATGCGCATGGAACTGAAAATGTCTGCTCCGGTAGAAAAAGTGGCGTCGGTTATTGTGTTAATTTGACATTTCATTGATAGCTACGATGGGAACCGGCCAGAGCATAATAATTAAAACTATGATGAGTGGGGGAGTTCTACCATGTTGTTGTCACTGTGCTTCCTTTTCAAGTTACTATTAGAATTGACTAGGTTCCACTGGTTTGCAGACTTCACGTTTTAACGCATTCGATTTATATTTCAAGGGCGTAATATGGCTTGACCTGAGTACTTTAAATACAGCATTGCGCTGCTGTTACATTAACCTATGCGACATTTTAAAATCTAAAATGACTAAACTGAACCAAACTGATTTTATAAATATTATTATTTTTAAATTAAATTTTGCGCAGAAACAGCTTGCCATAGTCATTCTAGAAAGTCGGAAAACCAACCCCTGTGCCGATAGACATTGTAAGTCGAAATACTGGATCATCAACGTCCAAACTATAGCATCAAGAATCTGGCTCATCTGAAACTAACATCAGATGACTTCATTTAATGGATTATATGCGCAATTTGCCATCAAGTTTGCTAGCGTATGATGCGGCAATACGTCGTTTCACTCACTGCCAAGTTGTGATGTCACTGCTGAATTTCTGCGAGCATAATTTGCTGAGATTGGTCCATGGCAATTGTTGCAGGTATCAAAAGGAACTCATAAATGACCTTTTAAACAAATAGAAACATTCTTGTCGTCTAGAATTTAGGGGAAACGCTCCAATTAAATATATCCAGAAAATTTGTCCACAACACTTAGAACCAAACAAAGCATACATAATAAGTCTACGCTATTAAACAGTTCCTCTTGCGCAACACAGACATCAAACACTGTGAAATTCTCGCCTATTTGCAGTTTATATTTTTAGCAGATTATATATTGATGTCAATGTGCTTGGATGTCATTCGTTGTGCTACTTTTAAGGACTGTCAAAATTAGAATAATGTCAAAACCAGATAACCTGTACTAAAATCTTTCCGTTACGTAACATTAGGTATTAACTAGATACCGGTTCAACGCGAATACATTGCTTCTAGAATGGCTTAAATGTCTATTTTTATCGCTGTACACCACCAAATCGAAAATTTCCAGATGCTCGTGTCGTATTGATATAACTCAATGCATTCATTGCCGTGTTTTGTTGATCGTGAGTAGTGTAGTTCCGAATAGTATTTTGTTAGCTCATGTTCTAACAGACTGCGATTCCCAATGCACCACCGATTTGGGATTTGTCTTAACATCAACCAAATCACCAATGATGAAATTCTAAAATTTTCCCAAGATTTACTGAACTGTGAACAGAATATTTTCGGTCGTGGCTTACTTGTGGTCATTAAAAGTTAATGTTCGAATGGCATATCATCGGACTGCCGTCACTTTGCTGCATTACGCCGATGCTGACATCCGAGACATATGTGACATTTGCACATGTATTTAGGGTGTGCCAAGAAGACCGTAGGCGATATTGCGTTTTAGTTACGCTGTTAAAAGGCTTGATGGTTTAACTTGTAACTAGCTAATTAAAACAAAGGCGTTTGTGCTGCAGCTACACTGGACGAGTATAATCATTAAATATTAATAATGCTAACACTTGTTATGGATTTAGAGTATTCATGTATATGTTTTACATTCTGTGATAGGGCGAAGTTAATTGTTCCAATTTGTATGAGTACATCCTTGTCTATGCGTTGGCAACATTTTGGTTGGAGCTCGAATATCGCTACTCACAGTGATGCTAATTGTGTCCAAAATCCCATCAATAATCTGGCGTTTTTTAAGTTAAACTTATAATGTGTTAATATATAATGTTGTCTCTCTGAACTAAAGACGAAATAAAAAATAGTCATTCTAAATTTTCTTCACCAAATAATTGGTATTTTATTAAACTTAGCTGAATGCCCATTGGTTAAATTACTCAGCCATTCAAAAATCATGCAATCAAGAATACAACCACAAGCTTTATCAGTTCAAAATAATTTCAACTTTATTAGTATTTATATATATTTTTTAACTAGTTATTTTTCAATTCGTGATTAAATGCCTATCGCTCAACATATACACGTAAACAAAACATGTCTATGCCTATTAATACCATTTTCTAGCATAAGTTTCTAATCTGCTTCACTTTCTAGAACCTTTGTAGAAAGTTTCTGTTGCCGGACATTTTTAGATCCAGGCCCATCTGCAACAGTCTGTTATTAAATGGCAATAGGATGCTGGTTTATTAAAACCTAAGATCAAAAGTGATACTAAGAATTGTTGACGTTAAGTAAAATCTGGTTAATTGTTGTTTAAAAAATATAAACAATTGTAAGTAATGCTCTGGCTCTTAAGCGTACGTTTATCCTTATAGTTATGAAGCGAACCATTCAGAGATCAATTCCACACAGTATTAGCAAGACTAATATTTAATTGTTCATGAAAAAATCATTCAATTATAGTTTAGTTAATAGATTTCGTCTGCTATATCATGCATTGTTCATGTTTCTGCAATTATAAATTCACATTGATTTATATTATAAATATATAAGTAATTTTACTATAATTAACCCGCATGGGAAAAAGTATCTCATTAGAAAACTTTAGGTTACAACAAAGTAATCATTAAATTCAGGTATATTGCAAACTGCGTGCATATTGGTAGAATTATAGACAACATTCTATTTAACATAACTGAATTAGTTGTTATAGGCGCTCTCGAATGTCATCTTGTTTACATTGATCTTTGTGCTCCATGGGAACGTGTTGGTGTGAGAGACTTGATGATGATTCCTAAAACAATGCCTGTAGCCATTTAGACCACGTGGCACCAACAGTGCAAAATCTCTTTCATCGTATGGTGCATTTGCTCAGATTTCGAGGTTGTCTAAGGAAGATACGCCACTGAACGATATCACTTTATATGAAGATTCTCCTTTAACTCGGCCAGTAAATCTTAGCCGACAACAATAACTTTTGTTGCACCAAATAGTCTATTCTAACATTTTCTGAGTTCTTTAAAATTTTCTTCGTCTTGGTTTGCATCAAACTTGATCCATCGTTTAAACTCATCGAACGTGGTGATAAGGTATTCCATCACACCACGTGCTGCAGCGGTGGACCCACCAAGTCGAAAAGTAAAATAGTATTTCATGTTGTTGAATTAAAAAAACTGATGTTACCCTCTACGTTTCTGTTATTAACAACGACGTCATATGCTGCAACTTTGAGCGCCACTGGGAATATCTTTTGTCGTGATCAGGCCAAGTCTATGGAAAATACAATATTACCTTGAAGCAAGAAACACCGGATTGTTTCAGAAATTTATTCAACCAAATCATCGGTTCTCATTTTTCGGAACTCGAGAAATTCGATTGTACCGTTTGACGTTCTTTGCACACAGGGAATATGTTTTAGTGAGTTATAGCTCTACATGATAGAGACAACTGTTTTCGTTTTGTAGCACATCGCTGATTTATCGGAATGTCGCATCGATGCCCCATGCTTCGAAAAACTTAATATGCGGCACAATTCGAACAGCTGCAATTCTGCTGAATGCGTTGGCTACAGTGTTACCGATATCTTGGCGACGACTGATCATTGCCTCGCATTCAAAGAATTTTTCAATTGTTGCACTAGTTTGTTTTCCAAACTTAGTGCATTCCAATAGAATAATGATTGACAAAGACGTCTAGGTAGCCAACGAAAGAAATGCTTAAACTTGTGTAGAACCCATTGTACAGCTATTAGCTAAAATTCGCTGATTGTATTATTCTGATTTGCCCTTGGGAGGGTACGACTTTTATATTTGAGTGGGTGTCTGTTCGCTTATAGTGCTGCACCTATATGTTCATCTGAGGTGGCTGTCAAATATGAAATTGCTTTACTGGAGGTGCCAAAATTGTGGCGCAGATCAAATTCTGCTTACATTGGACAAACACAGTTTTGGCATACCCTGTCCACAAAATCATTATATTAACCCTAGTTAGCTTGAAGAATGTTTTTTTGAGCAATCACGATTTCCATAAGGAACAGATTTAGGAAATGACTTATAACTACAAACCTTTCGCAATTTCCTTGAATATAATGCCATGCAACCATTAGTTGTAACCGTGTAGCATAGGAGCAGTATTTGCTGGCATATGTGTATCACTTCAGGTTTACATTTTAATAGCAATCCTACGGCGTTGGGTATCTTTTTCGGCACTCTCGCACAAAAATGTTGTTTTGTGAAGGGCTAAGCAATTATCTCGTCGACATAACCGTCTTTAGTAGTTAAATTGGTCACAGTCGCGTCTTTAATTGATTAAAACATCTACGGTGCGCTCTTTGGACGAGATGGTACACAAGAAAACTCTGAATCGTCTTGGGGTACCTGCAAGGCCATTTTCAAGGAGTACTATGGTCGGAAGACCTTTTGTAAAATAACTGCGCTTCAAGTCATGCACACAAAATCACTTGCCGCCTGCCAGCCGCAGATAGCGATCGCGCATTATAGGCATAAGATACAGATCTGATTTTGTCAAATCTAATAATTGACGATAATCGGGCACCGGTTGAAATGAACCATCGATTTTATTAGTGTAAACCATGAGTAGCACCTACAATATTTTTGAGGGACTGTCATAAGCACGCTGTGGTGTGTGACCGTCATTTGACTTTAGCAGTCGTTAAACATGATCTACTGTACGTTCGTCAATTTCGGGCAATCAAAACAAGCAATTCAGTGTTTTACCAGATTTAAAACGTCTTGCAGTATTCGGGTAACCTGCTCATATCACATTGCGCCGAACTACTATATACCAGCTAAATTTTGTTCAGAGCCTTCGAATTAGAGGGTGAAAAACGTTTGCTCGTAAAATCAACCAAAATATAAAGTGCGTAAATGGCATAATATCGGCTCCTACTGATTTGTCACCAGTAAGCACGAAAGGAATATGCATGTGGTTATACTTTCCGTTCATGCTGTCTTTGGTTCATCCTTCTGGTCATATTTGAACTAATTTGCTACTAGGTGCGCAACACCTAATACACAACGTAATAGAGATTAAACGAACATTGGTTGCGCGGGTGGTCATAACAATTATTATAATCAAGTTTGCGGTCTTGATATAAACACCTGACCCATTAATTACTTACATATGTCAGTATAAACTAAGAATTGTATAGTGTAGAAAAGGCAATTCATCCAGTAGACCGGTTTCGTCCTTATTGGGAACTCATCAAGTACTGGCCAGAATTTGCCGCGGACAGGACTCGAACCTGGGCACGACTGCTTCGGAATCTGGTGCTCTAACCACTGAGCCATCCTGCCGCACACTACACTACACACAATTTTCAGTTATATACTAACTAATGTAACTTGGTTAGTCTATTTTTCCTTTAGATGGAGCTCATATGGCATCCATTTAGACCCAAAGTTCCAACTAACCATCCCCAAACTGTGCGGCAGGATGGCTCAGTGGTTAGAGCACCAGATTCCGATGCAGACGTGCCCAGGTTCTAGTCCTGTCCGCGGCAAATTCTGGCCAGTACATGATGAGTTCCCAGTAAGATCGAAACCGGTCTACTGGGTGAATTGCCTTTTCTACACTATGCAATTCTTAGTTTATACTGACATATGTACGTAATAGAGATGTTGGCGTGCAAGTAATAATAAAAGTTATTGAGAAGCTGTATACTTTTATTATTTATTTAATGTGCTATTACCATAAAACCAACATTGCGACCAAAAAAGCACCATTATTAAAATGCATAACCACAGACTACTCATGAAACTGTTACTAAATCGTAACAATAAATCAGTTCCTTTTGTGCTGCATAAATTTTCAGTCTCCTTTAACATCGTGGACCCGTAATTCGGCATACAATTATGTTTTCCTTTTTGTACCACGTGTTTTGAATCTTATATTTTCTTAGCTATTTTAGTTCCAAAAGAGAACAGCCCTAAATTTACTGTCCTAATAACAACGTATTGATTAAATTCGCTTCCATGGGTGTGATTACTTTTTCCATTCGACTGACTGTTGCTGCCCAACATGAACCCACTGCGTAGGCTATGAACTATAAAATGGCAAAACTTTTCATCTTCACGTGGATGATATGTGTTTCACACGTAATGTGTTGATTGCCATGACTGAAGTTAAATAAACTTCAACATTTTCATCTAGGCTGATGTTAGACAAAGAACCATATTTGGCAATGTTGAGCAGTATAAAATTGATTGCATCGAGTGAATTTAAAATCGTTATTATATCCGTTAGCTTGAAGTTCAATCGATTAATTCCTTCCATCCAGTCTAGTATCAGCCCATTCGGCATTGGTTTTAGGCTTTATAATTCCGTAAACACTTCCTGAACTGTGTCAAAATAGTAATCTAAGACACGCCGTTTTAAATCGGCATTCGGAAATTCTATTTAAAGTTTAAATTTACTACCGCCAAATAATCGGAGAACTTTTGAGCTGTCACACATACAACCGTTGTACCTAAAGCAAAGATTTTAGCTTGAAATTAGGCTTACTATTTAGGAAGCCAAAACAGTAGATGATCAAGATCAAATCGTGAAAACCGCGATTTAAATTCAGATTAATGCCGGAAATAACTGATCGAGTTTTCCGTAGAAACTGGTTCGTAATGTGCTGTCACCTGGGCTCGACCATCGCGCGGACTGTAAAGAAAATTTTTCTTTTGGCTTAACTCTCTGATACAACATATCGGAAACCTAGTCTCGTTGCAGCGTAATAAACGACCCACAAAACAATTAGATGGACAATGTTTCATTGTAAATTAACTAAGTCACATAATTCATGTAGTAGCATGTCTAATTCCTTCTTTTCGAAACAGGCTGTTCTGAATCAATTTAAGTAGAAGATGAATATGCCTTATTTGTGTTCATTTTGATAGTTCCATGTTGTTTTTGGATAAAAGAAAGGAGCAACGAGCATTTGCATTTTAAGATAGATACAGCAGATCAGTAATGTGGTGCTGCTTCTTAATAAAAAAACTGAAACTCACAAGCCTTTGAGATTACACCATTTGTTGAAGATCGGAATGTTGCAACCTTCTGGGTCAATCATTTTAGTGGCTGAAACAAACCTATATGTATATGATATAATCGCAAACAATATGTTATTGTAATTTTTAATTCCTGTGTGACAATATGAAGACATATTAAATGTAGAAACTTTACAAGAATATTGTTTCCCTATCGTGAAACGTCTTGAGCACAAAATTTCCTTTGACAATTCAACTGCCTTTTCCTCTTATTTACATTTATTTAAGGCGAACAAAATTACGTAAATTAATAATATTTTTCTAGTCTACGACGTCCATTTTTAGTTCATTTAAATCTTTTGCGATGTTTTTGAGCTTAATTTGTTGCACATTTTTTAAGGCTGCAAATAGCATGCGAAACAAAACAATTCATAGAACTCACAGTGGCGTAACCGGCTTCCAGCGATTTGCCAAAAGCAGGCAAGAAGTGCATGCGGTAATGGCATTTACAATTTGTTACAAAGTATGTTTGCATATCTTCCCTTAAATACATAAACTAACTTGGTACTGGCGCGGACAAGGCTTTTAAATATAGAGCAATCGATAGAATTTTGACAACTTACCGGTTTGACTACTTCAACAGGTGCTGGCACTGGCTCGCGGAATCGCTTGCCAACTTCTGACATATTACCACACACAGAAGTCAGCCAATGATCGGTCAAGATGTCAAAAAGTTCCATATGACGAAAGGCTGAGTTGTTCTCATCATTGCACAGAACTCCCAGAAATGGTCGTGTGCTGTATGAAGTGAAAAAGCGAAACGCCAATGAATGATTAATCGTTTAACGGAGAATGATATTTTGCAGGGAGTAAATCGTAGGCCACATTGAAAACAAGCTTCATTTGAAATAATTTCCTAGGCATAATTTCGGTTATTCTAAACCAATTGCATGAAATTTGTCTTTTAATTAAGAATTCTACGAAGAATCCAGTAGTTAATTACAACAGCGTGGAAGGAAATTTCTAATCATATGTAACAAATATGACCAGTATAAATTTATACAAATGCTATATTATGAAAAATAACGCATTAGGCTATATATAACAGTTAGATAATGTTCTGTTGTGGAGAACTAATATATATATATATATATATATATATATATATATATATATATATATATATATATAAACAAAAACTATTAAAAGGGGTGCAGCTCCTGCACACAAATCAGCAATTTGCGAACATGTACTACTCACAGGTCATGCTGTTAGTAGTAACATTTTTTCGGTTCTGTGCAAGGCAAAAGCAGAAAAAAATGCTCCTGGCTTTTGAAGCTATAGCAATTAATAAGCTAAACCCCTGTTTAAACGTGCAGAAAGTAATTTAAAAAGAGATTAAATTGGACTGTAACAGGCCTCCAAACATAGCCTACGTTCCGCAAAATACAACACACCAATCAATTATGGACGCAATTACAATGAAAGCGATGACACACCACATAACGCTATGCAAAAGAAGTGGTCTAAATTGTGCAAAACGAAGACTGACATAGCGAAGAGGGGATTGGTTACGACAAATGTACAGTTGTGACTGAATGAACGAATATACTAATGAATCCAAAATAATGGCTGTAGATACTGGTATAAATAAGATTTATTAATAAATGTTATTCCATGGAATAAAGGTTGTGTTCTAATATATATATATATATATATATATATATATATATATATATATAATTTGTATTAGCTGTTTGCACCTAGTAGCAAATTAGTTCAAATATGCCAGAAGGATAAAGCAAAGACTGCATGAACGAAAGGTATTATCTTAAAATCCAATATATTTATACCATGTACGGACTCGGCAATCATATTGCTGGTACCATGCACATTTTCGGCAATAATAATGTTGGCATGGTGTTGGTACCCTTTACAGACTTGGTATATATATTTTATATATATATATATATATATATCAATGCATTGTCGAAGATCATATAAAGTTGGTTTCACTAATGCAGGTTTACTCATTCGTAAAGAAGTTTGTATCGTTCAATTTTTCAAAATTCCTCACCCAAATATATGATGGGTGAGGTGCATACTACCAGCATCTACAAACCAGTTGGCAGTAAGCACGAAACGAATTTGCACAAGATTATGCGTTCCCTTCTTGCTGTGTTTTTTATCCTTCTGGTCATATTTATACAAATTTGTTACTAGTTGCGCAACACCTCATATACAAACAAATTAGGCCATTTTGAACTTGTTTATAAGTTAATTTTTTTACTAAAATACCTGAATGACTACAACCGTCGGTATTAGAAATCCTGTGTAAAAATAACTTACTTGTAGATTAAGTCCATTTTTACATTACTAAATGACGCTCTCATTGAAAAATTAAGTCTCTTACAATTCATTGGGTTATTGAATGATTTAATAGGTATAAAACCTGCAAAATTACCAATCGCTTTACTCGGTTAACTACAAATTCTGCTATATGAAAAATAAATTGAATCCGCAAAAATATATTACATTGGTGGACCAGATGTAATAAACCTAAATTATTGTCAATTTCTTGTCTAGACAAAATTTAATTAATTATACACATTGATAAGAATGCCTAGTCTTATGTGTGCGTGAGGTAAACTAAATGGCAGCTTAAGTATATGCTATTACTTTAATCAAATTTGCGATCTTGGTATAAACACCTGACCCATTATGTACATAAATTTGTCAGTACAAACTAAGAATTGTAAAGTGTAGAAAAGACAATTCAATCAGTGATCCTATTTCGTTCTCATTGGGAACTCATCACGTACTGTCCAGAATTTGACAAGGACGGGGCTCGAACCTGGACCCGTCTGCTTCGGAATCTAGTGGTCTAATCACTGAGCCACCCTGCTATGTGAAAAATAAAATGAATTTGGAAATAATATCTTGCATTTGTGGATACTATGTAATCTACAGAACATATTTTCAATTTCATGGTCAGCCAAATATTAAAAAATTATAAGCATCTATAAGAGTGACTGTTCTTATGTGTACCTGGAGTTAACTAAATGACAGCTTAAGTGTATTTCACTAGTATGAACCTCGTTGACAGGCAAATTATCTATAGCGAAAGAAATCAAGATGTTCAAGATTAATTTACTACCATGCTAATATTTTCTGAAAAGCGAATCGTATAGACGATGAGCTTATTCCATCATTTCGATATTTAGTTAGAAGCCAACGATGTAGACTGGCAAAATGAAGGCAATCATTCCAGGGTTAAATTTTATCCGAACATGAGCAAAAGTATTGTTATCATTATCAAATTTAACAAAATTACCAGCAAGAATCCGACAGCTATTGATTGTCATTTGATCAACATCCAGTCCGGACTAACAATGCGAATGGCAAAACGTTTTTTAAAATGCTGCAATACCGTTGCTGGATCTAGTAGTAATATTATCAACAATATCAATTGCTAACCATAAAATTGGTCGCTATAACATGCTATAAATATACTATTGTTATCAGAAGCAAAACGTAGAATAATTTGGCATTCAAACGCATAATAGCCTCATAATACAATGTTAAAATCCAAAGATCATTTGTTATATAACAGGGAATCCTTCATAAAACAAAACATTTTACACATTCAACCCCTCTTGTGCGAACAAAAATGCACACTGCATTAACACAGCTACGTACAAAATGAAGCTTAACCTTTCAGTAAATCCAATACAATTTCTGGTTTATAGCTGAATTATTTTTGTGTATTTTGAATAAAAATTAAGAACAATTATTTTATTTAAATCAAAACTCTACCATAAATAGAAGCTTATATATGGTATAACAAAAATCAGAATAAAAAAGTACATTCAGATACACGGACACACTCACATACCAGTTCATGCACAAATTTACTTTTTGTCTATAAAATGTGAAGAGAGCCTGGTGCAACCGACATCAAACGCAATTCGCAACTAATTTTCAAACATTGCTTCCAAAATCCTCCGGAAATCCGCTTAATTTAGAATTTTATACTCTTGTGCAATGCTTTTCGACACTCTACCAAAACTGTCCGCTTTGCCATTTATGCTTAATTTGAAAAGCTCTTGTATTCACGTCTTAATAAATCGGCCACTTCTGGCCCTATAGTACTTTGAGAAGCTAATTTATGGGACTCCATATAGCATTAGGATCCTCATGATTTCAGAGAATCTATCCTTTGAATTTAAGCTTAATAGACGATTTTCGAAAATTAAGACAATTCTTGTTATCTGAATCTGCGTTATAATCGTATAACCTAAGTAATTTAAATTAATTTAATATGTGAAGTGTTTGGGGACTGCTTCACTAACTTTGTTTGTTTCAATAGATCTTGCGAGACACGCTTGTTAACAAAGCTGTTTTGAATAATCGGAGATCTTGGCATTCACATACCACCGAGAAAGTTCAAAAAATCCTTTTCAACATGCGGCACAACTTTTTTATTTCATAATAAACTGAGGCTAAGTTGTGACATTGAATGATCTTTACCGTTCAAGCGTGCTTCTGGAATGTTTTACTTATCAAACTACCACCTTTTAGAAAATTATTGAATGCGCGGGTGGAGGTAACAATTCTTTAATTAAAGTTTGCGAGCTTAAAGTAAACACCAATCACATTGTATTTGACTAGTCATCGAACAACATAACAAAACTACCGCCAGTCGCAACACTCTGACGCGTTTCGACCTTCTATGATCATCATTAGAGTAAAACAACAAACTGACTAACGAAGATCAAAAAGCATTGCATAAATATGAAACGCAAAATTAGATATGCGGCTCTCACCACTAGTAGTCTCGCATATTTTGTACATGACTGAAAATGTCGTCTGCACAATTTCTAGGCAGTCATGAATATTAACTTTTTGTAGCTTTCGCCACATACACACACACACACACACACACATATATATATATATATATATATATATATATATATAGACAATACAATTAAACAATAATTGATTGCACGGGTGGTGGTAAGAATTCTTTAAATCAAGTTTGCAATCTTGAAGTAAACACCAATCCCATTGCATTTAACCAGTCGTCGAACAACATAACAAAATTACCGGCCGCTGCAACCGACGGCAAACTGACTAGCGAGGATCAAACCACAATGCATGGAAAGCAAAATGTTAATGTCCATGACTGCGTCGAAATTGTACAACCGATATTTCCAGTCAAGTAAAATTTATGTGAGACTACTAGAAGTGTGGTTTAAACCTCGCTAGTCAGTTTGTCTATGTACTTTGATGATGATCATGGAAGGTCGAAACGAGTCAATGCGTGCGACTCGCGGTAGGTTAGCTATGTTGTTCGACGACTGGTTTTTAATAAAGTGAGATGGGTGTTTATCACCTTTTATTCTGGATAAAAATATGTTACGGGAAGTACATGCGTAAAACAGGAAGGTATCTCGCTTGATTTAACAATTTTGAAGTATTTAATTTATTTCTGGATCATCTATAAGGATGATATATTTAACGTATACGTTCCTCGGGTGTGCATATAAGTAAAATTGTAAATTGCCGTTATAATGTTTCCAGGAAGATCCTGTAATCGTCTGCCTGTAGACACTTCTATAAAATGACCATCAAACTTCAAAAGAATTGTGCGAAATATTTGACTTTTAACCGGAATCGAACATACCTATTGCGTATGTTGAGAAAAATTCTAAGATAACTTGTAGAAATTGAAAAATAATGGGAATATATATTGTGTAAGTTTGCAAATGAATCATGTAAATTTTTCATGGGTGATGCTATTGAATTACTACTTTTTTTAAAAATATAGCTTATTCTGTACATTTAAAATGTGAAAATACAATTCAATCACAAGGTCAAAGAAGTTGTCAACACATTTTGAAATTCAAATTTGTGGATTAAGGTGACGTCATAAGTGCATGTTCTTTGTGCCTGCTGGTGGCAAATCAATGGAAACCAGCTTTATAACTTTGTGTCCTCTGAATTTATTCGTTTTTGCATATTGTATGCGGCCTTGAATAATGCGAAAGAAAATAAGCCAAAAAACTTCGCCTAAGAAACTATTTAAAAGAACTAAAAATGAAACAAAATGTACTAGGTGAATTTAACTCGTTTACTCAAGCTCTTTATATTGCTGGCTTTAAATAAGTATTAAAATGAGCAAAAGATCATTGAGTTATCAAGTAAAATTATAAACGAGGAAAATCCCGGTGGGGAAAAAATTCATTCTTGTGATTTATGTACATTTTATATATCTTGATATTGTCACTCAACGATAAATTATTACAATAAAATATTGGTTGCTATTACATCATACTTTTGTGGAGGCATATATAAAAAGTAGTTCCAAACACTCAAATGATGGACCCAGAATGTTGCAACATACCGATCTTCAAAATATGGTGTAATCTCAAAGGTTCGTAAGTTTCAGTTTTGCAAGTAGTTAGCAGCATCGGATTACTGATCTGCTGTATCTATCTTAAAAAGAAAATGTTCGTTATTTATTTCCTTTATCCAAGAATAACATGGAACTATCAAAATGAACAAAATAGGGCATTTTGATCTTCAATTTAAATTGATTCAGAACGGCCTGTTTTCAAAAGGTAGAATTAGATATTCTACTACATGTATTCCACGATTTGGTCAATTTACAATGAAATAGTGTCCATCTAATTGTTTTGTGGGTCGTTTATTACGCTGCAACGAGACTACGTGTCCAATATGTTGGGTCGGAGAGTTCAACTAAGCGAAAACATTTCTGTACATTCGGCGCGACGGTCAAGCACAGAAATCAGCTCAAGGCGGACCATCGTAAGTATTTACGGAAATCTCGATCAGTTATTTCCGGCCTTTATACGAATTTAAGTCGCGATATTCATGATTTCGAAATGCCGATTTAAAACGGTGTGTCTTAGATGACTATTTTGACACAGTTCAGGAAGTGTTTACCGAATTATAAAGCCTAAAAACAATGCCGGGTGGGCTGATACTAAACGGGATGACAGGACTTGATCGATTGAACTTCAAGCTAATGTATTTATTAACGATTAAAATTCACACGATGCAATCAATTTTATACTGCTCAACACTGCCAAATATGGTACTCTGTCTAACATGAGCCTAGAAGAAAATGTAGAATTTTATTTAAATGCAGTCATGGCAATCAACACATCTATTCATAGACATTACGGGTGAAACCCATATCATCCGCGTGGAGATGCATCAGTTCGTCGTTTTATAGTTCATGCGGGTTCGCCTTGGGCGGCAACTGCCAGTCGAATGGAACTATCACTCATTTCATTAATAAACCGGCACCCATTGAATCGTATGTAATCGATATACTGCTTTTTGCAAACAAATTTAGCATTGTTTTATGAATGAGCTTAAATATATAGGAGACAGCACGATTTATAAAATTTCGTCTATTGATACACAATACACGATACAAATGAAAGCCTTATTATTTTTAGTGTTACGGGTCTACGAAAAAGACTCCTTTGAGCAATCAGCAGTCCTGGTGGGAAAGAAGACTGGGAAATAGTGTCGAACAAAAGAAATGTAATTAAGGTTAAATCTCTTTAACAAATTCATAGACAGTCTGTGATTACGCAAATGGTATCGGGAGCTGATGTGGCATTGAGTGTATTTGCGAGGCAAAAATCCACCGTTATACTAAAAAAAGGTATTTATTTACACGATGTCTATTGTTATTGCTTAGATGCAAAATCACTTACGAGGTTAAGATTTAATTTCAAAATGGCGAATTACTATTTATTGCGTGAACAATCGTGTATTCTACCCTAATTAGAATATCTAGCTGCCCATCTAACTGACATGTATCAATTTGGCGCAATGTACAACATATTGGTTACCAGAACTTTTAGAAGGGTTTGGAACCATGTAGAAAAATAAATTTCTGGTCCAGATTACCACAGAAGTAACGGTCCTACATTAAACTATTGCTAGAGTTAATCGTTAGTCACGCACCAACGAGACAGTATGACGGAGCACCACAAATATCGTGGCTGCTACTCAAGCAACACAAGAGATTGTAGTTGCCAGTGTACCAGAGCCAAACTCCGATTTGTTTTGAGGTCTCATGGTTTAAATTACGAAAAAGGAAGATGTTTCAATTCAACCGGCGGTTGATTATTGTCAATAATAAGCTGTACAAAATAGGAGGCCCACGGGTCGGTTAGAAACCTTTCTGTGGATGAATTTTCACAAGCATTACCAAAACGATTACACGAGAATGCCACAAATCATCTACAATGGAAATGCGGCCTATTGTTAAAGCAGGTACAATGAATTAATGCATAAAGAATGATATCAAACTGTCTCGTCATACACTGGTCGATTGCGTCGAATCAATTTTTACGTAATTAATATGGCAATTCAGCTCCTGAACAGCTTCTTGGATTGCAATGATGTGCAAATCAAGAGTTTTCAATCGATTTACATTCTATTAACTATGCGTAAGCTATACGTTTCTCGGGCCAAGTAAAACTAGCTGTTTGTTTTGAACTTTCTTATTTGGAAATATAATTGTTATTCTACTTCTTCGACTTAAATATTTATAAATGAAATAAATTTTGCAAAAATTGGAAAGCAAGCCTCAACACCTTTCCACATAAACAGATTTTGCATAGCAGAATCCCTCAAATAATATTAACTTCGCTTTCGAATGCTTTATGCCTAATATGCTCATCAATAGCTATTGTCTGTCTGTAAGTTATAATAATTCTTTCTTCGAATCTTTAAACTACCAATTACCCGTGAATTATTGGAACAGGATGAAATATGTCACTTTCTAAACCTGGTAAACACAGTTTTCCATTGTTACCGGTACGTTTCGATTCCTTTTTTACAGATTCATATTTAGCGTCATTATAAATCTGAGAACAATTTTAACACAAATGAAAATCGATTGTGATCATCTCATTAAAATTGATCTATTTATAAATCTTTTATAAATCTTTATAGAAATTTCATGTAAGAATAGGTAATGCTCTACCACTTCAGGTTCTGTTAGAACATATTAACGGGCTTCAATAACTCTTTTCAACACGCACTTAAATCCACACCTGCGCCCAGACGAAGTAACTGAATAACCTCTCTAATGATATGAAGCATGCATACGTTAATACGCGGCTGTGTATATTTATCTAACAGATCTTCTCTCGGCTAGAATATTTTCTCTAATGCGAGCAAGCCTTGCGTAGTTGGAGGGATATTTTCCATTGTTACTTTAGTCTGCATCGTTATATCGAATTAAATATCCTGAGAAAATCATAGCACCAAGATGTAGGGTACACAAACGGTAAATAAACTAGTTCCGTCGTATTATTAATTAATTGTACTTATCAGAAGTATAACAAAATGAAACTGATGAAGAAAGTGTCTTTAATGCTTATGATAAAGGAAATATGGATAATTTATATAATATGGCAAATTATGGGGAATAGACCCTCTGTGATTTGTTACACACCGTAGCTAAATGGAAGCTTTGCGTGTGTGATGTAACGCACGCTAAATATGACACAGCAAATGCTGGTGTCCAAAAGTCAAATGTGATATGTCAGCACATTGTGTAACAAATCATCTAATTTCTGCGTTTGTGTTTTGTCAAGTAACAGGTAATTGTTTCATGTTAGCGCACTGTTGAACTGAAAAATTACGCTTGACTGATTGTATGTGAAAATAAAACCGGAAGCCTTGTTAATTTGTTAATCTAAATGAAAATTGTTCATAACTTAAGAAAATGACCATGAATAAATTGAAATATTACAATAAAATATAATTCTATAAGTGTAGGAATTAAAATTTCCGTAAGGAAGGCCTATGTATGTGTGCCTTGCTACATCACCTGCCGCCAAATTTTACATGATGATGGCACGTGGTCTTGATCGCTATCACTTCGTTTTATATTTGGGTTCCGAATACAGAACTCAAATGCAGGCTTCAGAAGATTGATGGAAACTGGTTTTGACTTCCTGTGTAGAGGATGATAAAATATTTAGTATCTCGCGTGACTATAGGGTGAGGCCCGGTATACTTCGGCTTTAGAGGGGACTGTACAGTAACAACTTTCACATAAACATGCTTAAAAGTTCTTATGGATTCGGAGATATAAACAGGCGGATGGTGTTTTCTAATGGGATGCTAACGCAATATGTTAAGAACACTCTGGAGTTGCTATATAGTGCCGCGTAATTAATCTAGTTTTACTGATGGAATCTGATATTTTAAAGTTCGTAACCTATGGAAGACTGTTGACTATTTCACGCATTCGTGGATGAGCGGATTCGGACGAGTCATTACTTTTGATTGCAAAATAATTAGGCGATCGTAATCGGGTCTAACACGGTACTGTTATCTAAAGCAATGATCAGTCCATACATTGTCAGAAATATAAATTTAATGTTCAATATGACATGTCCGCGACGACAAACGCCTAAGGAATTACACAACGTAGACTTAGTTAAACTATGAGATTTGCCAAGCCATGTATTTTGATTTTCTGTCCGCTGATGTCCGTTAACTGTATATCTGTTTTGCATTTTACTGAGAAATTGGGAGTTACTAAGGATATTGAAGCACCACTAATTATCGCAAATGTCATTCGTGATAGTGGATCGATAACGGAAATTAATAGCGTGTTATTTGTAACAGATTTAATACGCGCCGGCTTTACTTTCTCTGTACAATTCTGTCTGTGACTCTGATCTTCGTTATTGGGCCATCGAGATAATTCACATAGAGTACCAACAGGATGGATATGCATGAATTTCATGGTGGCATATCTCAATTTACGATGATTTATGCGTGAGGTATCTGGAGTGACCTCTGAAGTTCGTCGAGTTGACAGTGGATGACTTGTAGATTTTCTGGGTGCTGGTCTGCGTATGATGGATGTGATGCTGGCGGTGCAATAAATGTCTAGGACACTGCGGAGGGTACGATGAGGGACTTTTGTCGTCGTGACGCGTTGTTGGTCATCCTGTAGAGACATTTATAAATTATGTGGTTTCTATCGGAAGCGGATGAGCCGTGTAGTTATATAATGTTTTTTCAAAGAACAGATAGAATAATTCGAGCGCACATCTGGCCTCGAATTTGAAATTCGTACATGTTGAACCATTAGCTAGTACAGAATAATTCCCCTTTAAAAAGTTCATGAAAACGATCCTCTGTGACCAAATTGAACATAGACTCCGGCAAATCATTTGCCTGACAGTAAGTTCACCTAAACGGTGCTTCTTATCTGCAAAATTGATGACTAGTTTAAATGCAATTAGTGCGCGAACTGATGTATTATTCCAATTCTTGGTAAAGGATGTGGCCACTTCGCACGATAATTCAAGTAAGTTATTTAGATTTTACGTACAGCACACTACATTAAATTTCTCTTAAAAATACATATAATGGCCAATGAGGAGTTCAAGACTTGAGTTACTGTTCAGCGCCATTCTGACGTACACATAAATCAGATGACAACAAATTGGGCGTGGCGTCCGGCAGGATGTAACAGTTTTTAGAGCAACAGACAACTCAGCAAACGTACCCAGATTCAAAAATGGATGTATATAATGGGATTGGTGTTTATATCAAGATTCCGAATTTGATTTGAACGATTGTTATCAACAAACACACACTACATATTCGTTTAAAAATATAAATATTCAATTCGAAAGACTTCAACAGGTAATATTGTGCCTATTCTCTAGAGAAAGAATTCAGGTGGCTAGGTGGAAATTTAGGTCTGAAGATATACCATATAGTTTACAAATGAAGGAAAAACTAACAAAGCAAAAGCATCAGTATATAACTTAAAAACCTATCCGCGGCATATTTTGCGCAGTACGTGAAGAGTACTCATTGACGATGAGTCCCATCTACTTGATAAATTGCCTAACTTAAATTTTAAAATGTATGTATATAATGGGGTTTGTCTTCATGTCATAATCACGAATACCACTTCCACAGTTAGCACGCTATGTCCTTTGATGATATATTGAGTATAGTTCGTTGGTTCTTTAGGTATAAAGAATTGCCATATAGACTCCATTATAGTGAAAATCTAACCAAGAAAAATCAGTTAGTATATAATTGAAAATTATGTTTAGCTTGGGACAGTGTGGCCCATTGGTTAGAGCGCCAGATGCCAAAGCAGTCGTGTTCAAGTTGGAGACCTGTCCACGGCAAATTTTAGGCAGTACGTGAAAAGTTCCCAATAATTACGAAACCGGGCTACTAGGTGAATTGCATTTTCCATATTATACAACGCTTAGATAATATTGAAAAAATTATGTATATATGGGACTGTTGTTTATATCAAAGTCGCAAACTTGCTTCATATTAATTTTTATCACCGTCCGCGCAACCAATGTTTCTTTAGATTTGCAAAGGTCAAAGTTGATAACACTTCAACAGAAAACGTGGTGTCTGTTCAATAATGTCGTGATTGTATGGTTAGTTGGCACTTTAGGCCTAAGAAGATGCCATATAGGCTCCACGAATTGAAACGAATAATAAAAAAACATAATTATTATATAAGTGAAATTTGAGTTTTGCGTACTGCAGAGTACACCAGTGTTAAGAGCAACCGACCCAAAGCAGACTAGTTCATGTTTGAACCCAGTTCGCGGCAAATTCTAGACAGTTCATGAAAAGTTCCGAATATGGACGTAACCGGTCTACTGGATGAATTGCCTTTTCAATAATATTATATGACTGATTTATATTGAAAATTTTGTGTATAATTGGGCTGGTGTTTATATCAAAATCACAACCATGATTTAAATAATTTTAATCAACGCCAGCGCAACCGATGTTCTCTTGATTGTATAAATGTTCAAGACAATAACACATTTAGAAGTCGCATGGTTTCTTTTCAATAATGACAGGGTTGTGGTAGTTATTTGAACTTCAGGTCTAAATATATGCCATATATGCTCCACAAATTGGAAAGGATAATTAAGAAACACAGTGGCATTTAAATGGAAACTGAGTGTAGAGCGTGGCTGGTGCTCCATTGATAAGAGCAAGAGACTCCGACACAGACTTGCCCAGGTTTAAGCCCTGTTCGCGGTAAATTTTCTTTCAACGTTATAAAATGCTTGTTTTATACAGGGAAATTTGTGTATATAATAAGGCTGATGTTGATATCAAAATCGCAAACTTAATTTAACTAGGTGTTATCACCGTCCGCACAACCAAATTTTCTTTAATTATGTAAATGTTCAATTCTATATCATTACCCCAATTAGCGCTGAGTAAGTACGAAACTGATTTACTAGATGTCTTGCTTTTAGTAAATTGTACAATAACCTCGTGCACGTTGAGTTTGGTTTGAACCTCATATTCTATTTGATATTTTACTCAAAACATATTGCTTTTACATTTAGATTAAACAAATTTCCTTCTAGGAACTGCAATGAGTCATTTATATTAAGAAATTTCCAAAATTTGAAGACTTGTAGTTTTAAGGTTAATTGAGAAAAAATCTTATTGTTCGTGTTTAGCTGTGTGTCAATAATAATAATAATAAATATTTGGGCAATATTTTCAAACACTATTTGGCTAAACGTCTTTGCATTCAATAATAATAGTTTTGTATTTTCCGAGGTGAAGCTAGAATACATCAACTACAAATGATTGTTCATTCATTCTTAGAATAGGTATCATTTAAATTTTGAAATAGTGCAAAAAAAATTCATTGAAGGAGCGGAACTCCACATCATCTTTACTTAAGATCACACCAACAACGATCATAGGCGGAACTTCAGCAGTTCTGCAAGAACTTGAATGCCAATTTAAATTGAGTTGGAAGTGCACGCTCGTCTACGAAGAGCATATGTTTGCGAATAATTACGAAGTTAATAATAGATTCGTAACCGTCTCACCTATTGTGGAGCAATTTATTTGGTGGGCTTATTTGGCAACGTGGAAAGCTGTACAATTCAAGATAGAGGAGTTTATTTAACCTTATGGAAATTAATATTTTTGTATTATTATATATTTATTAATTAATTTTTGTATGGGATGATTCAAAAGGCAATATTAAAAGGTAAGTTATGAGTTTAAAGAATCTATTAATTTACTGTTCACTGCTTCTGGATACACTACGCTACCCTATTGCATATATGAGAATCGTTTCCGCAGTTTTATTTCCATGAGCACGTTTCGAAATTTACTCAATTAGGCAAAATAAATGGTTAAATTGCATTTCCTCCTAAAGTGTCCTTAAATTGTTGTGCAGAACGTTTTGAAGTCACTAACTTGATTAAAATACAATGTAAAAATTAAGAGTATAAAATGTATACTTTCTACATTCAGATTTTCGTAGGAGTAATTTATTGATATAGTACTTATATATATATATATATATATATATATATATATATATATATATATATATATATATAATTCAATAGGAAAAACACTAATTAAATAGATGTCATTAAATTTCTTTTTGGATACTTTGGCGAGATTTTGATAAGTTTTGAAGCAACGCTCCTAGAGCACGTATACATGTATCATCTGGAATAATACGACATACTGTATATAGCCAATCAATGTACACCATACAGACTACATGTAAACAATCTAATGTGCTTTATTCAAAAAGTAATCATAGAACAGTCCATCGAAACCAACTCAGGTATCAAATTTACACCGGCGAAAGGTATATAAAATACGCTTTCTTTTTTTTCATCGACTGTTCAGTGAGGACGATGGCAAACTGACAAGAAATCCACGTTCACTGTGCCATACATTCATTACAACAGCAACGTCTCAGAGTCTTTCCATGGAAACCCGATAAATAAATTATTCCAATGAGTCAAGAAGATATGCCACGAGCACATGGCAAAAGGAGGTTTAGAGCATTTTAGGAAGATCTTGAAAATGAACATATATCCAAACAAATTCATTGATGCTAACCTGAGACCTCGCACAGTTCGCTTAACGAAAAGCAGTAACTGAAGATCTCCTTGAACATACCTTTCCAGCATTAATAATTACTAGAATAATAAAAATAATAAGATGAACATTCATTCAAAATGCTACGATAAACATCGCATTCTGCACACAAAAGGTAAAACTTTCGAATTCTAAAGATCCACAGCCTCTTTTCTTCAAATTTCTTATTGTTTTACAATTTTAAATGGTTGCGCGATAGCATGTACATTTAAAAAAACTAAAAAAGGATCAATCAATGAAACCAATCAAAAGCTGCACCAGAAGTTGACTCATAGAGGAGTACCACTATCTTTCAAATCAGCAATTCCTGTTCAATTAATCCAAGCAAAAAACAAAAGGGTACAATTTTCATCCCCATTCTTGAGAAATCGAGGTCCGAAAATTCCCCAATATTTATAAATCACGGTGTATAAAACAACAAAAAATTGCTGAATTTTCAAATATTTCATCACCATGATATAACATTTGACTGGCCACGAATAACACGTACATTCAACAAACATTTAAAACTTCAACATTACAAACGTCACCAAATGTAAAATTACCAACAAGAGAGGCTTAAAAATCACAGGGATAAAATAACAAGGAAGGAACAGATGTGCCGCGAAGCAATAAAATACATCGGTTTTGACAGGAAACAGAAACTGTAAAATTATCTCAATTTACATAAACTCAGACAACATGGAACCAAGATAAATAAGGAGAAACAATGCACAAGAGAAAATATGCACAGTTTTCTTAAACTGACGGTATGTTATTATTTCTGTATTAGGTATTGTGCACTTAATAACAAATTAGTTCAAATATGATCAGAAGGATAAAACAAAGTCAGCATGAACGTAAATTATAAACTCGTGCAAATTAGTTTCGTGCTTACTAGTGATTAATCAGTTGGAGCCGGTATTACGCCCTTTACACACCACATATTTGGCTAAGGAATGTGGGAAAATAGGACGGTACATTCTCCTAGACGAATATGTAAACCTGCAGTTGTGAAGCTAACAGCATATAAAGTCTCGACTATGCGAATTCAACGCTAAATCACTCTATAGAATATATATACCGAATCTGTAATAGATACTAACACAATGGATATTGTGTCATTACACGATACCAATATTATAGTACCAAGAAGGTACATGGTACTAACACTATGGTTGCCGAGTTGGTACATGGTATCAACACTATAGATAGCAATGTATGCTGAAGTTCACCGTGATTGAGAATTACAACTATTTGTGAACACCTTTTACTCCATCAAATCCATAAATTCTGGCCTTATTCAATATCTGTTATCACTTTCTTTGGTAATCATGTCATCATTCCATTAAATATGCAACAGTTACATACTGTTATTGCGGAGAACTAACATATATGCAATTTTCCTGGTTTGACCTTAGATATCTGCGTCGATGCTTAGAATTAAACATTTTTTCAAAAATCAATTTATAACGTTTGTTTGGATCAAGTTTGCGAGCTTGAAGTAAACACCAATCCTACTGTATTTAACCAGTCGTCGAACAACATAACAAAAATACCGCCAGCCGCAACGCACTGACGCGTCAGTGTATAAAACAAGCATTTTATAACGTTGACGCGTCAGTGCGTTGCGGCTGGCGGTAGTTTTTTATGTTGTTCGACGACTGGTTAAATACAATAGGATTGGTGTTTACTTCAAGCTTGCAAACTTGATTTAGAGAATCGTTGCTACCACCCGCGAAATCAATTATTGTTAAATTGTATTGCCAATTTATAACGTGTTTGTTAAGATATTTTCATTCACAAATCTAAGTTTGACATCATCTATCGAGGATAAATGTTTTATCGGTTAGAGCATCATTTGTTTAAGCAATTGGGAAGCCTGTTGGAAGTTCCACAGTCGGCATAAAAACTTCACAAATGTTCGCATTCACCTACTCTTTTACCACGCTTTGTCCATTAACAGGAAACTGAGAAAGGATTGTGTTATCATACGGCACGTAGCAAATGTTTGGCACCTCTAAGTTGACGAAGAGTGCCAAGTGGAGTAAAATATCTCAATTGAGTAGCCATTTGCACTTGTGTGGGAGATTGTCGAGCCAAATAATTGTTAAGAACAAGTTTCTCCAATTTCTAGATTTTTCAGGCATACGGTGCTATTTAGTGTTATTTGCACAACCTGCCATATTAATAATAATTCTAATAAGAAATCTGTTTTAAAAATGCACGGAAACTCTGTGGTGATTGATTAGGATTTACAGTTAATCAAGACTTTTGTATGAATTTTACAGCAGTATTAAATAAATATGATTGCAGCATATCTTTCAGTTAAAAATTGCGTAAACTTATGAGCTAATTTAATTTATGTAAGAACTCTTGATATTCGACAATCATAGCTAACAAAATTCCAGTTGAATTAGTTGTTCAACATATTTAGAATGACTCTAACACATAGTAAACAAGCGATACATAGAACAAGATAAGAACAAATGTTATGCAAAGACACAAATAAAACCGGTATTTACTATGGTTAGGCGATCGATCAGAAAGTCGTTTTATTTACAATAGGGCATATATTGCATCGTGCAACTGGGGGCATGATAAATCACCATTGGATGTCACTGACAAAGGAAATCATAGGATTGAGGCAAGTATTCGTTAAGTTCAACGTAAATCATAGCTGTTGCATTGAAGAATTTGTACACATAGAACATAGAGAGGAAAAACCTGTTAATGCAACAGAGAACAACCCGAAATTTCAAAGACGCGTAGTTAAATTATGTTTCATTTAAACAAAATAAGTTATTTGAAAGAAGAAATGAGCAAGGAATTTCATAGTTTACTTTATCTTCATTTCCAATTAATTTAAAATCTTATCGCTTCCAGCGCTTAGAATTGCTACTAAATGCATGTCATTTATAAATTTTATTTTTTCAAACACGATAATTTTAAGTACTTACCTAGCGTACATTATGTCCTGATTATTGATCAGTTATCTATGTAGAAAAATTGAGGTACAAATTTAAACTCAAAATGTAATTTATGCGAAATCCTGAAACGTTTCTTTCTTTAATGTGATTGTTTGGCATGTTTTGTTCTTTTGTATGTTGAATTTTGTTCCAATAATCACGTTAAATCGATCAAATTCGGCTCTATTCGCCATAGATGTTGGCAGATTGCAACACGTATTCTTGCACCAACACACTCAAAAAAACTCACGCACCAACAACTGTACAAATACATGCAAATTGTTTATGAATATTTGCACACGACGAAATTAACTTTTGATTGAAAACACACTTTTGAAGAAAGCTGAGAACAGTTATGAAACGCTAATTAGACGCTTCCTCTATTTATTTACTCACATGTGCATTAGATTACTTTCGTCAGCACCGATCTCGTAGTGTGTGTGTGCAACGGCTTGTGTAAATATGCCTTTTGAATAAACATTTCTAATGGAACCAACGGAATATTGGCCACAGTGCTACATTGGCCAAGTTATATGAATGTAAATTATAAAAATCCTGAGAATTCAAATGGGCCGAATGCAAAACATAGTGCAAACTTTTTAAAATTTAATTCAAGGTGTAAACAGATGTATTTCCATCATTAATTTGGCGAAGCTGTTGCAATGAGCACATTTATTCTTATATGAGCACTTTTATCTACATTTTATCGAATGTCACATGATTTGGTATTTTCAGAAATTTCCAGTAATCAGGGACACACCTCAAGCGAAAGACCTTTTGTTTGCATGCATTTGTTAATACCCATGTTGGATTAAGTCGTATCAGTACGTTTCAATTTACCGATGGTTCCTGTGTTAGAACTTGACTTGAGATCGTTCGTTATAGAAGACAAAACCATGGTATTCTTTTAATTATATATATATATATATATATATATATATATATATATATATTTAGATATGTTTAATTCCTACAAATGTGGGATTTTGTACTATTAATGCGAAAATTTCCCCCTAATGAAATTATCACTATCCTAGATTTTCAATAGCACGCATATAAATATACAACCGGAAGGTTCTGGAGAAGCCATACATGTTATAAAAAATTAGTTTTTGCTTTTATTAAATGAGAAAGATTTAATTATACAATAAGGATAACAAATTGGGATATCAGAATTACCTTAAACCCAAATTTGAGCTTACCATCAGATTTGTTTCCGTGATTATCAAGATTTGTGTTTAGGCATTTTCGATCGATTTTCTGTCTTGCACCGAATACACAGTCGGAAATAACCAATCGTTTCAGCACTAGAAACTGGTAAAGAATCATATACGTAATATTATGCAAGCCTTGGGTTTAAGCTTGGAAATGTTTCTGGAGCTCAGAACCTAGTTTATATTATATATATCGCGATTTACAGTACCAAAATATCCCCATTCGTTTCCATGCTATGTTGCTTGTACGAGGACCTAAAGCAAAAAGTGATATGGATTTTCTACTCAGCATACTTTAATTATTACCTTTCGTTTTGTTGTCGGTATCAAGTGCAAGCAGTATTTGATAATAAAAATTTTTTGATTGTTAAATGTCTTTTAGCTTATTTTCCTTGTTTTTTGTTGTTCCTCGATTGTCTATTACAATTACACAGGCTAAGGCTAATTCAAAATTTAATTATTTGCCACGTTTTTGCCAACTTAAGCATATTTTTATTCATTTGGTGATATTTTGCCCAATCATCCAGGCCAAATTGAAAATATTCTGACAAAACTTGAAAAATAATAAGGAAAAGAGTACTTCAAATTTAATCGTAAACAGTCTTTGAATTGAATCCTTTCAATTAATGTTAACAAAAACGTTTAGAATTTTTGATTAATTGTAGAACATGTCTTAGGAGACATATCGCATATACTTGACATCACCGTCGACATCACTGTGTGTAATATACTGTGTACAAGAGCTCCTGCTAAAAAAGATCCAGACTGTCAAATCGTTAAAAAATAACAGTGGTATATTAACGCGTAGCTTTAGATGTAAATTTGAATACATTTCGTACTTTAAATGAAAACTATTATTGAACACCTTCCGGTTATAGTAACCAACTGGTGACAACTTAAAATTTAGTGCTTTCTATAAGTCTGAATACCGTTTATTTCATAGCTAACACCTTGCTACACCAGTGTTTATGCGCAAATTGCTAATTTAATCAAGTCGTGGCATTGATCGATATTTTAGGTAATTTACTGTTTTACACAGGGATTTCTGCTGATAAACTTCTATTTATTTAACATTTGACGAGTAAACATGCTGTAAGCAAAAAAATATGCACATAAAAATACAAGAAATTCCATTCATCTCATCGTGTTCAACGCGTAATCTGCGCATCGAGAGCCAATCTAAATTTCATTAAACTATGTTTTACAAGAATTTGCCACAAATGAGCACCCGTTAGCGCCAATTTGAGACAAACATCACATTAAACCAGCCCAGTCTCTTAATTAATATTTTTTTTAAAACATGCTGGTCGTGAGGTTATATCGATTTTATGCTAATTTTTAATTACTACTATGCGCAGAATTTTTTTGAATATGATCTTGCAAACAATTGAAAATGCAGACCGTTTTTTCTAGCCAATTTCACCATCAATATGGAAAATCAAAATGAAAACACACTTTTGCAATTGCTCAGCTCACTATTTAAGCTTCACACTTATCTCTTCAGGTATTGCATATGAAGAAATGGTAGATTGATTTATTTAAACAGAAAAAACAGAATCGGCTTTTCTATTTAATAATTTTTGCTTTTACAATATGTATCGACTTGTACATGTTTAGATGCTTTCTGGTGGATGGTTAGAAGTAATGTTTCCTGCATCGAACGAAATTTATTTTTACCCTTGCACATGGGAACGACATCATGAATAATAAACATATAATGATCTATAATATAGAACCAACAGAAAAATTGTATTAGTTCTTTAGCATTATAAGTATAGTATGCTATAATATATGATGAAATCCGTTAGATATATAGTCAAATTAATCAAAATGGTGCATACCAGATATTGTTAAACAGAGGCCACATATAATATTTATGGAATTCAAATTTATGTTACATGTTCTAAACAATTTCACGCAAAAGAACGCACAAGTACTTTGCTTGTGTATATTGAACTTGAAATATCACACATATGAAGAAATGAGAGTGACTTCTGTTCGACAAAAGTGAACAAGGTCTGTACCCTGAGGTTAGGTCATCCAAAACGGATGAATATGAATCGCTTTATTCTTTTAATTATCTTTTTGTTCTAATTAATTTTTCAACGGAATTTCAGCTGGAAAGCGAAATACGATTTCAAAATTATCTCTGCATTGAAATGAGTAGAGACACCTTATTCATCAAACGAATAATCAGACACGCAATCCGGCAATGATATAAAACAGGCACTTGCCTGTTAGACATCCTGTCAAATTATGTAATAAGAAAAATAATTACCTACTTCTGGCTTTTGGTCAGTGCTTCCAAAATGATGATAAATTCCACTTAATTTTCAACCTAAACTTCCGACTAGCCATTCATAATCTGTTATTTTAGAAGAAAAAATGCCATCTCTGGAAATAGTATTCAATGAAAGCATAGTGAAACGATTTTATCAAGTAAATGTTGTTAGTATAAACTAAACGAGGCATCAATGTTTAGGGATTTTCGCGTTGTGAATGATTTGCAAGATCCTGAAGAAATGTTCTCCTGTTCAAATTACTGGCATGTATTAAGTGAAAACCAAATATGAAAACTCCAGACCTTCTTGATGAATTTCAATTGCTATCTAATACAGCGTTTAGTTTATACTGCCAAAATATAAATAATAAAACCATTATATTACACTGCAATTCATTACCACGTCTACATTTGATTAGGCTTCTTGTTCATAATGACAGATTGTTGAAAGAAAAATGTAACTTAAGTTCATTACATATTCAAATAGTTTCCACCTAAAGGAAAGACAGACCAAAATACATCAGTTGGCATATAATTGATATTTGTGTGCATTGCGCGTCTCTAGTGGCGTGGCGGACGAGTTGTAAGTTGCTAAATCAAATTGCGTCTGGTAAAATTCTGAGGGGCGATAATTCTGGAAATTACTTGCAGAGTGCCAAATGAAACCAAAATCGTTCTTGATAGATTTTATTAGCTGTCTTATACAATGTTAAATTAATAGTGCGTAAATATAATATAGTTATATAGTTATATATATATATCCATATATATATATATATATATATATATATATATATATATATATATATATATATATATTAGGAAGAAAAGAACACATTATTAGATCAGTGGATAAAGGCCATTTATTTCGTGAATACTAATCATCGCTTTACAATCATACATATATATACATTTTGCTTACAAGTATTATGTACAAATCTGATATATGTATGATTGTAAAGCGATGATTAGTATTCACGAAATAAATGGCCTTTATCCACTTTGTTATTAATGTGTTTTTTCTTCCTAATTAGACATATACTGTGTAATATTAAGAGACATGGACATTAAATATAATATAATATATATATATATATATATATATATATATATATATATATATATATATATATATAATGAGATTTGCATTTAAGTCAAGTTTTGTACATTGATTTAAATGAATTATTTCGAGTTGCTTTTATTTATTAATTGATAAGCTGGCCAGTACATGACGAGTTCCCAATAAGGACGAAACCGGTAAACTGGATGAATTAACTTTTCCACAATATATAATTCTTAGTTTATACTGACAAAATGTAAGTACTTTATGGGTCAGGTGCTTATATCAAGATCGCAACCTCGATTATCGTGGTTGTTATCACCAAACACGTAAGCAATTTTCGTTTAATTATATAAATGTTCATTTCAATGCTACTTCATTTTGCAACGAGGTATCTGTCCTATAATGACAGATTGGGGATTTTTAGTTGGAACTTTTGGTCTAAATGGATGCCATATCAGCTCCACCTAAAGAAAAAGGTCTAACCAAGTTACATTAGTTAGTATATAACTGAAAATTGTGAGCAGTGTAGTGTGCGGCAGGATGGCTCAGTGGTTAGAGCACAAGATTCGAATCAGACTTGCATCAGGTTGGAGCCCTGTCCGCGGCAAACTCTGATTAGTAAGTAATGAGTTCCCAATATGGACGAAATCGGTCTACTGGATGAATTGCCTTTTTCCACACTATAAAACACTTAGTTTATACTGGCAAACGTATGTATTTAATTGGTCAGGTATTTATATCAAGATTTCCTATTTGATTAAAATTAATTGCTATCACCAATGTTCCTTTAATTGACAAATTGTTGTCCAGTTGATTCATAACTGTGAGCACGTGGACACTTTACTTGGTGACGTTATGAAGTTAACTTTTGAGGTAGCAAAATATAACAAATTTTTGTCTGACACATTTCTACTGTTAGTACAGCGTTGGAACAACTGAATGTTTACTGCAATTTCGGACAAGCCGGACGAAGGCAGATACGAACAGAAATGTTTGTTTTATCCAAATTTGCCATGACACTACGCGACAAATTGATAATTTAACTGACAACTATCGATTTTAGTACTATCGTTCAAATATTAGAAGCAATTTATCACAAAAAAGAAAGATGAGAATTTTTCTATTAAAAAATCTGACAGCTAATGTTCCGTTTACCTTATTTTGGTTTTTTAGGTACCCATTTATTATATTTGAAAAATAACGAGTTAAAAAATTTGTGTTTTAATATATGTATTAACCAGTTTAAGTGATAGTCGTTTAGATGTCAAATAAATGAAAGTTATTTCTTATCTTCCGCAACATAGATGATTTACTACACATGCCTTTTTCGTCTGTTTTTATGTTATGTAGGTCAGTGACTTGGGCAATTACAGCATGGCCGAACTTCCTTCAGGTGTTGATAAAACCTATAAAAAATCATCGAGACTTGCTAATTCATATGAGACTTAATGGATATATCTATTTGATGTGATGTCTTTTATCTATTGTAAATTTTCTAATATTGACACCTATCTGATGGAACATGTGTAGTTTGAATCCAAATAAAAGCATCGCATTCCATTCTATTAAATGCTATTCGGCTCTCCAGTCTGCAGTTTGAGGCCCGCCTGAATTATATCATTTAACATGTTGAGTTTAGAAAAAAAAGGTTCCAAAGCATGGAAAGGGTAAATTAAAATTTAACCACTTTGTAAACACTTATATGTTTGTACCAAACAGTTATGAACAGACACAGTTTTGTGTGCTGCATCTAATTAGTGAAACGTCAGTTATTTATTATGAGACTAACCAGTTGGAAGTGATATTGCTACAAATTTCACCATATGTTTAGAATAGATGAAGTTTGACGAAAATTGTATCCGAAATAAATTAGTTTATGGTACTAATTTCAGTTCAGCCATATATGGACTTAAGTGATACAAATGTAATAATACATAGTGAATATATGCATAATTTTCTTTTAATCCATTTTCATTAAACCGAGTTAAAAGAGGCATAACTTAACTTGACAGGAATCTGGAAACAAAAATTCTAAGAGTCGCGCACACCTATGCACACACAAAGACACATCAGTTTACCATTGTATAATATTCGCACTAATTTATTTACGAAACTTCGGATTAAAGATTTGGAAACTGTCAGTTTCCACAATGCGTAACATCTTTTTGTTAATTGATTTGAAAAGAACCGTAAGTCCACCTAGTTTTGATTTTAATATTTACAAACTTTTGGTTTAACTATTCATAAAAAAGATTGGTTGTCATTAACTGTCGATGCCTAAAACCTCCTGATTAAATAATTGCATCACGAATGATTTATTGATACAATCTTAACTTATGAATAACAGTAAAATACATTGAAGCCATACCCAAACAAAGGATGATATATTACTTTAAATCAGGTTTCCGATCTTGATATAAACACCTGACCCAGTATGTACATACATTTTCAGTGGTAATAGATCAAAGTTTGAAGCAGACATGCCCAGGTTCAAGCTCTGTCCGTGGCAAATTCTGGTCAGTAATGCGATGAGTTTCCAGTGACGAAACCGGTCTATCAGATGAATTGCTTTTTTCTACACTATACAATATATTGACAAAGGTATGTACATAAAAGGGCAGGTTTTTATATCAAGCTTCCGCAACCTTGATTCAAAAGTAATTGTTATCACCGCCTGCTAAACCAATGCTCGTTTAATTATATAAAGGACGATATATGTCAATTAAACTTTTAAAGAAGATGCAGCGTCGGAAATACTTACTCGACGACTAAAAATAACCACAACCACACCGATGCGTTTTAAAAAACATATATTTGCTTAATAAAGTAAACGACTGCTAGACATTGATGCAAAGAATAAGCTCTCTGCAGTTGAACATCCCAAGCATATTTATTTATACACGTGCAATAGATGTCCAACGCGGTATTCAATCTAAACTGGCCAATTCGTACAGAAGCATATCCAAAATCATTTCAGAAAAAAACACTAGGCCAGTGGTTGTATTTTTATGAAATATCTAAGACCACTGTTTTAAAAATCATACCCAATCCTGGCGGATTTCCAGGTTTTCTTCCAAATAAGTGACGAGAAATAATTGCACATTGCAGAAGATGTCAACTACAGAACCCTTCAAACTTGATTATATAGGAAAATGTAATTTTTACCTTTATTGTACATAAACTGGTGTAACGCATGTGTGTGTGTATGTCTCAGCATATGCGTTTTCCGCTCCCTACTAGTTGTTGTTTTGTGAGTGTATTTAATGTACATTTTTACTTATAATGTTATTTACTCTATAGATTTTCGCTTAATAAGTATATCCGTCGAAACTTCATTTCCTAGGCCATAATTTAGCCTCTACAATTAATGATAAAACGATGTGTTATTTTTCCTTAGGAAATTTCAGAACTAGTTCATAAAAAGCGCATGTTCAAATATTTGTGGAAAACAGTTAAAATGTAGTTTTTCCTCGCAGATGAGTATGAATTCTTATACTGATGACTATTCAGTTAGCAAAATAATACACCAACAAAAATATTAAATATTCTTATCGTGCTGACTTTGGCTTCAACTGAAGGTGGAAACGGCTAAGACTTGCCATTACGTGCTCAAGTTTTATAGCCATTCATGACTTTGCTAGATATTTGCATTTACAAATGCAAAACCTATGTGCTTATTCTAATGAGGTGGGTTGAAGAAAGAAATTATGACCAGTCTTTGAACAGTTAATTCCTAATTTTGTTGGCTGGTCAAAATTTCTTTATGTCTTTGAGCTTTAGACAAGTAACAATTTAATTTATTTTATCAGGCGCATAATATAAATATACTTGTTAAACAAAATTGGATTGGCGTTTATCTCATGATCACAAACTTTCATCACAGATTTGCTATAAAATCCGGCGCTTACAACCACTTTTTTATAATTGAAATGTATTACACCATGATAAAGTTTTCAGTATCAACGAATGAATTCTGTTTTAAAAGCACCCAATGTTAGACAAAACGGCATTGCAAATTGCGAGTTGTAATTATCATAAAAATGAATAGATAGTAACATATTTTGTTCCATTGTCTTTTGTACAAATTCATAGAGAGGCCCGAGAGCTACAGCTCCTAAAATTATGTGGCTTTTAGCTATTCAGACAAATTATTTATAAAATTTTTTTGTTCATTATTGCATGACGCGTCGAATTTTTGTCAATTATGGAAGGCAAAACAGATCAACGCCGGAGTTCATGGATTTTCTGGAGTAACAGGTGTTCAGATGTAGTTTTAAATTTCAATTTTGGTGAAATTTAGCATACGTTGAAATTCATTGTGTTGGTACCATGTACCGACTCGGCAAGCATAGTGATAGAACAACGTACGGACTATAGTTCTGGTAGAAGTTAACGATTGAGCAAACATAGTATTGGTACTTTTTACAGGCTCGATTTATATTATCCACAGTGAGTGAGCAATGATTTCGCACTGTCGAAGTAAAATTAACTTCACTTGTGCTGGTTTACACCTTCATATAGGAAGTTGTACAATGCAATTGTTCAACATAAATCGCCCAAATATATAGCGGGTATAGGGCGAGGTAGCAACTTCTACTGATGAGTCGCCAGTAAGCACGAAACGAATGTGCACATGAGATTATACATTTCGTTCATACTGACCTTGGTTTATCCCCTTGATTCTATTTGAAATAATTTGTTACTAGGTGCGCAACGCCTAATACACAATTGCATATATATTAATTCTCCACAACAAACATAATGTACATATTATATAGATCGTAAAACACTGTTTTTAATAAGGTGGGTTGAAATATTCGCTCATATATTTTCGTTGCTTTGCTGATCTCCGTGACATTTTCTATTATTAAATATGTGGAAAGGTTATTACACGATATGGACGATATTATTTTACCAAAAAATGTGTTGAAACATAATAATAATCAGTGTTTTCATATTTTCCAATTATTATTGCCAATTTTGCACTACAGATGAATATTCTCAAGATAAGACTCAATTAGCCTCATGAATGTTATCATTGTGATTTTAATTTTTTTCATTTTTGTAATAATTAATATAAACTGATTTGGTTGAAATGAGTTTAAATTATCTGGTAAGTGTAAGAGAATTTTGAAGAATTTTATTTATAGTAAATTTATATTAATTTATAACATTGCATATATTTTAAAATATTTTTTACCACTGTTTTAATAATAGAAGGTAATCTGGTTTTTTAAAATAAATACTATTTTAAAGAATATGTCTAAATTTTGATATTATATAATCAATTGATTTTTTGTTAATTTGGTAATATCTTTCAAAGTGATCTCCACTTATAATTCTTCTACGATGTTGAAGTATGATTTTTCACAGATGGGCCACGTTAAAATTTTCATTTCTGTTAACTCCTATGAGTTGTTTAATTCATTTAATTGTTCTTTCATAAAATTTGTCCGTTTGGTTTGGCAGAATAAAAAATCACTTGTAAATAATTTTAAATCGAAAAATGGATATAGATTTCAATCATGACGGAAAATTTAAATATAGGCGTGCACAGGCTATGTTGTGGAATAAACTTCCTGTAGAAGATAGGAACCGGTTTATTATTTATCAAATGCTCAAAATTCTGAACACGGCGTAATAAAAGAAATATGCGGAATATCATGGTAGTAACTGGCGTATTATTCATGCTACACCAATAAGACTGAAGGAAAACATTTCGTGAAAATTGAGAACATCTTATACTTACTGCGCTAGCATAAATTAATAATTTGGAAATTGCCAAAGTTGTGATGAAGTTTAAGTTGTCCCTGAGATTTAATTAAATTAAATTTGGTAAAAACTAATTTAATGTCAAAATTTCGTATATCAATTGGAAATCGAAATAAATCGCATTTAAATCCGTTAAGTAGATACTTTATAATTGCAATAAATTATATTGAAACTACTTTAAAAATTGTTAATATAATAAAAACTTTTACTCAGATTATTTTTCTTCAAATGAAGCAAGTATTAAAAGAGGAAGATAAACTTTAACATATTTATTTTTATATTAATCGGTGTACACAATGTATATCTGCATAGATATAATAACTCCAAAACGTTTTCCAGTGTAGAACAGACTTGAGTCGAATTCGTTGTTCCAGAGACATCTACTTGCGCTAAAAATCGACTGTGATTTTGATTGCCCAATTGTACACACCGACAAAATTTTATATCTTCACGTTTGCGAAAATAGACATAGGAGAACAAATAATTACAAATGAATGAATGTAACTAAATTAAACAAAGTTTTATTTGGTATTGTCGTTTCGCTACTAAAAGTAGTATAGCATTTTTCTTATTTATGCTCGTCATAAATAGTACACATCGATTGACGGTTTTACATGTTACCATTTAAAAGTCGTGCAAATATGATTTCTAATGAGGCATAAAAGATTTTCCCATGCAATGGTCTCTACGATTTTCCACATACGGCATTTAACTTTTTGTAAAGTGATACTTTTAATGTTACCTTAATTGATCAATGCGATAATAAATCCATCAATTAACTGGTGTTCAATTGATGAAAATTGTCATTAATGAAATCGCTAACTAAAGAATTTACGATTTGCAAAATATGCTGAAGATAGTTTTGAATAAATTTAAGTTAATTATGCCACCTATAGTTTCAGACACATTGTATTTGACTAGAATTCAAGCTGCACAATGATATGCTGTCACTATTATAGCATTTTGCAGCTTCAGTAACATTCAAAACATGTGGCAATTTGAAGCCAATATTACATTGCATAATAATAATGTTTTTTAATATAACAGAATATTTCAAATAATTCTTCAACATTTTTTTACTGATTAGAAATTATTACTTGCGTCATAATATCATATTTATTTTCTTACTTTTACTTTGTTAGAATGAGGATGACAAATTTACTTATAAGCGATACACTGACAAGTGCACATTTTATTTTTCACAGATTGACTGCGAATATGAATGCACGGGTATGAAATAGAAATCAATTTTGACACACTTAACAAACATTAAAAAAGTTATAAATAAGCGTTGAACGATCTGTCTAACATATAATTGGCAGACTAAACTAATCGAAAGAAGACGGTTGTTTATCGCTGTAAATACAAAGCGAAATGTCTCTATAAATTTAGATTTGTCCACTACTACTGTGTTTAGTCTTTTTGCAGCATGTCGTCATTAGTAGACAGGATAGTCATTAGACTGGTTACTGCGTCATACCAGGAGGCTTACCAAAATCATGGAGTGTCGAACACAACTTGAAGAATTAGACCGCAGAGAGGATTTAGTGGGGAGGCCCTTTTAATTTTTCCGGAAATGCTAAGACTCTTCCGGTAACCACTGAATGCCAGATCTAGATCTGTGTTATATATATATATATATATATATATATATATATATATATATAAGTGTGTGTGTTTGTGTGTTAGTGTGTGTGATTACACGTGTCTGTTACAACTTAATTCATTGCAATTCATGATAGAGTGGACAGATATAGCTTTGTATCAACAGAGGCGTGAAACCGGCTGCAACTGAAGGAAAGACTGACCCAAAATATAGAATTTTGCAGACACCTCTAAATTGAATATAGTGCGTGATATTGGAGACGAATAAGATGAGTTTCCAGACCAAAGCAAATTCGGATCGTGTCGAAAACCTGTCTTAGCAATTCGGGGAAGTACTTAGGTAGTTCTCAATAAATACAAAAGCGGTCTACTTGATAATGCTTTACAGAACTTGATATAAATTGACATGGTGTGTTGTTTTAATTAAACCTGCTTGTGCTTTATAGTATGAACTTGTTTAAGTCGATTTGTTTGTTGATATAAATTTATAAATAAAACCAATATTTCTCGGATTAAGGCTTAAAATGCTCGTAATTCATATGATAATCCATCTATTAAAAAATGGTTTAAATTTAAACAATAATTGATTGCGCGGGTGGTGTTAACAATTCTTTAAACCAGTTTTGTTATGTTGTTCGATGACTGGTTAAATACAATGAGATTGGTGTTAACTTCAAGCTCGCAAACTTGATGTAAAGAAAGAATGGTTTAAATTTTACAGGACTGGACTGGAGAACAATGGATAAATGAAGATATATATTACTGGGTTCACTCTAATATTTATTCAATTAATAGGGAAAAATAAACAGCAAGACTTTAGATTAAATAGCTTTGTCGATATTTAATGACTACACCTACTAGCCTAAATTTAATATGATACCTAAGACCCAAACAGACGATTGTTATGAATGTTTATAACGGTCGATAAAGTTCGATGCAGTTACTTGAACGATGTGATTGCAAATGTTGGAGGAAATTATCCTTCAATTGTCGCTGGTCCAATTTCACTAGTCGATTGACGCACCGGAACAATAGGTATGCATTACGCGATTAAGCGTAGAATGGTTATTTTGGCAAAAGTAACGATTTAATATCTAAAATGACACTTGCTGTTGTCCAATGCTGTCATCCTTTGATTTGTAACAGAAATCGGCTATTGGAGGACAATTGAAAGCACTCGTAGATCGGTAAAATCTTGATTAATTTACATTTCAACGAATATTATATGCTACAAGTTGTTTTTTCTGTGAATATTTTGTTCATTTCCTGACGATGGGACGAGAAAAGTACCTCTCGAAACGTCGAATAAAATTCGGCAAAGCTTAGTACTAACGCATTTTTGGGAAAATTAATCGTGTAGAAAGCTTAAGAAAGAATGGATCAATGAGATGATGTATACCCAATTTTATATCTGTAATGTCACAACTATAAAACATAGTGACTAAAGAAATACATCTAATTAATTAATCTGTCTCTGGTCAGTGTTAAAAAGTCTATGTACGCGTTTGGTAATATAGCAGATTTTAATTGGCATATCGATTTAACATGTTAGAGAATTTATTTTAAATAATAAGATATAACTGAAGAAAATCATCGTTTTCTAAAGTATAGATTGAAATTCATTTTTTGATTTACATACAATAATATGTTCATTGTTAATCTTTGTCGATTATCTTGTACCTAATAATTAATGACTGATCTGAACACGAATATCGAGAGTGCTCAACGTGTATTTCCATGAATAAATAGTTGGAGTTATTCTATTCAGTTTTCCACATTTATTGAGGACGATTTAATAGTATATTATGCTTTAATTTAGTTATTGATGTACACAAGTCCCACTGCACAAAAGAATATTACTTATCTAAAAAAATAATAAATTGCTTGTTTTTTATAAATAATTCTCTTACCTAGGATCGCCCAAACATTTTCCAGCATTCCTCACCTCATTTGACAGTATCTTTGCCGCCTCTCTAGCAAATTCGGGACGGTAACCTTTAGGGCCCATTTCGTCCAATTTTGCCTCGACTATCATGCGAACGAAGGGAAAAAGACTGTTGGCTATCAGTTTTTCCTTCGGACATAGCTGATAAGTTGGTTGAATTTCGGCGAACAATGCGCTAGAATGCAGCGACCCAGAAAGATCTAAGCAAGGTATGAGTTAACGTGTTTTTTGTTTGTATTACAACTAGCAATTATTAAGCATAGCTGAGAAATAAGGAAGTCTATATAACTATTTCCAAAATTTTGAAATCTACCCGATAACAATGATATTGCTATAAATTCGAAAAAAAAATCATAGAAAAAATTTGATCATCATTTGATTTAATGAGAATGCTTTTCAAAATTATTTTATATCAAGACAAAATTATAGCTTTCGTATTTCACACTTTATTGAAATTTTATGAAATTTGCGTCATGTAGAACGATACATAAATTATGCATATCATTTAAAAGTGACGGAGATTCCTTATGAATTTGACATCTCGTAACTTATTTAAAATGAGGTTCTATTTATTCTTTTAAAACATTTTGCAAATGATTTATTTATATATGATGCATGGAAAAGATGGCAGAAGGGTTGGACTTACGATAGGGAGTTGTAATGATAAAAGAGTTCATAGGTTATTAGAATGACTGTATCATTAAATTTATTTGCAAGACGGCTAAATTTGAAAGAAAATCGCATTTTCATCTGAAAGGATTATAAACCATAAATGAATATATACCATATATATATATATATATATATATATATATATATATATCTATTAATGAACATTTTGTTTTGCTTTCTAATTTATATATATATATATATATATATATATATATATATATATATATATATATCGTTACAAATTTCACCATATTTTAAAATTAAAAAAATGAACGGAAATTCATGGAATAACATTTAATAATAAATCTAATTTCTACCATTATCTGCAGCCATTATTTGGGTTCGTTCAGTCTCTAATGTACATTTTCCGTAATCAAACCACTCTTATCCATTTCTTTTTTTTTGCGCAATTTAGACTTCTTTCGCCCAATCTCATGTGGGTTTTATCGCGTTCATTTTGACTGTGTTCGCAATTGATGGGTGTGTCGTATTTTGCGGCACATAGGTTATTTTTGAAGACCTCTATGTTATATTTGTGTTCCAATATAATTTAATATATTTTTGAATTACTTTCAACTTAAACGAAGAACTTTCCATGACCATCATCCACAATAGTCAGGCTGACGTTATACTCTGATGATGATCATGGAAAGTCGAAACGCGTCAGTATGTGTGACTGAGGGTAATTTTGCTACGTTGCTCGACGATTGGTTAAAAGAAATGGGATTGGTGTTTGCTTCAAGCTCGCAAACTTGATGTAAAATATTATTACCACCACCCGCGCAATCAATTATTCTTTAATGCCTTGATTATTTTTCACGATACGTCTAAAATATATCATTCTATCGGTCGCAAGTGTATGAATCCTTAATGCACCCGAAGTTATGAACTTTATTAAACTATGCAAATCTCTATGAATTGTATAGTGTAGAAAAGGCAATTCATCCAGTAGACCGGTTTCGTCCTTATTGGGAACTCATCAAGTACTGGCCAGAATTTGCCGCGGACAGGATACGAACCTGGGCACGTCTGCTTCGGAATCTGGTGCTCTAACCACTGAGCTATCCTGCACTACCCCTACACAATTTTCGGTTATATACTAACTAATGTAACTTGGTTGATCAATTTTCCTTTAGGTGGAGCTCATATGGCATCCATTTAGACCAAAGTTCCAACTAACCATACCCAATCTGTCAGTGGTTAGAGCACCCAGATTCCCGAAACAGACGATACTTGAGGTTCGTATCTGATAACATTGAATTCTGGCCGGTACTTGATGAGTTTAATAAGAGACAGGCTCAATCTACAGATAATTACCTTTCCTGCCACAATTATAGTTACCTACTGACATGTAGGTAATTAATGGGCAGGTGTTTCTGTCAGACCTGTGCTTGATTATAATAATTGTTATCACCATCCGCGCAACCAATGTTCGTTTAATTATATGCAAATCTCGCATAATCTTATAATGCCTTTAATTATTTTCTGCTGAAATTGATTTTTGTTGGTTTATCTACTTTTATTTGCTTCAGTTTACCACGGAATGTTTACTGATGGCAAAAGTAAACCAATTTGTCTGCAGCAGAAAACAACTACTGTCTTGTATTTTTCAAATAAAGAACGTGAAAGATTTCATTATATAGCCTTCGCTTTCGTTCTAACATTGTGCATTATAACGGAAATGCGTTTGACAAATTATGTTCAGGTAATGGATGCTCGCATACGATGGGTCTCCAAGCAAGAACACGAATTGAAGCTCGAAATTAAAACAAGTCAGTATATTCTTAATTAAAAAAATGCTATATAAATAGATAAACAAAATTATCTTACGAAATTTCGCTGAAGAAAATAATAAAGCGATTGTCGCGATTTATAAATGTACGGAAGCTATTTATTATATATTGTGGTAAAATGAATAATATTTGAATCTATCAGCAATTGCGCGTACTAAAGTGTTTCCATCTTCTGTAGTCAATAGCATATCATTAAAATAATCCATTTCATCACTTTAAAATTGTTGGATTATAAAAATGAAATAGATGTTCAATATTTGCATACCTGTGAAAAATATAGGATTTTTATAGCGAGAGTTGTAGATGTCAGGGATGTAGCCAATTATTAACATAAATTTATTTATTAAATTGGTGGTTGGGGTCACATAAAACAGTTAATTTTTACACAGATTTTCACGAGCAGTATTGATTTGCTTTTAATTTGAATAAAGAAATATTGATTTAAATTTCATTTGAAAAAATAATTAACTTCTGTGGTTAACTGAACGGGATTTATGCACACATTATACCAGCCTTCATAAAAATAAATAGCTCAAATTACTAAACAGCTGTTGGGCATAGACGTCTAACAAAGTTTAGAGATGTTAGCCATTCAATATAATGACTGTCCTATGATAAGTATTTAAATCACTGTTGTTTACTAAATAGGCTGTTATAAAACCTGCGCCAATTCTGTCTAGTAATATTATCCATGCTTATACATAAAGAATCCAATTCCAATAATCACAATAATAATTAAACGGAAGCCGTTCTATATAAAAATAACCCCTAATACGATTACACTGTGTCATAATTCTCAAGGATTAAGTGAAATTGGCTTTTTAACTGCGGGTTTACACACTCGTATAGGAAATTTTGCCGCTTTTTTGCCACATGCCTCATTCAAATGTATAATGGGTAAAGGGCGTTGTACCAGCTCCTATTGATGAGTCACCAGTAAGCTCGAAACGAATGTGCACGAGATTATACATTCCGATCATGTTGTGTTTTTCATATCCTTCTGGTCATACTTTAATTAATTTGTTATTAGCTGCGCAACACCCAATACATAATGGCATATTAGTACTCAGTCACCAACAAAATAAAAATATAACGTTGTTCAGCAATTACGATTAATAACAAATTACCATTCTCAGAGAGCGATAATAAGACTTGAACTAATATTGCCTCTATAGTTGAAGTATTATGGATGGTTCAGTTAAGTTAAATAGAAGATAATTAATTGTTGCTCTATTTGAGGAGGACTAAAAGCAAATATTTATTCTCGTTCAAAAGCTGTCACATTGTGTTCAAAATTAGAAAAGATATATATAAGAGTATGATATTTTTTTTCTTTACGTTATTTAATACCGATGATTTTGGTCCATGAGTAACACCGGTAAATGTGAAAGAAGGTATATTAACAACACCTTAATTTGCGAAATATTCATCGATTTCAACGAATTTATCTCTCTAAATAATTTTTATACTTCAAATTCTCATGTATGTGTAGTTGTACATACATTGGTCGAAGAAGCATTTGATCAAAGGAATCCAGCACCATTAATCGCAGAAATCGATTTAAAACGTCTTGGCACCGTCAGGAAAATCAATTATCTCCGATCACATATTGGAAAAGGGGCACCCGGCAAATTGGACCGATTTCTCAAAAGAAAAATACGAAAAATAATAATATACATGTGAAACTCTTTATAAGAAACACCAAGCGCCCGGCTTAAACAATCGATTGGCCACGAAATACAAAACCTAACAACAATGAAGAGACAAGTGAGAACCCACCAATCAAGGACAATAATCGGTGCACCTGGAAATGTAAAGGATTCAAGATTTTACCGACCTACGAATGCTGTCAATTTTCCCGCACAGGAAATATGTGGTCAATTGCACAATGAGAAGGACAGCACTGAGCATAACAACTCAATAATTTACTAGCATCGAGGCGAAGCCAAACACCTAATAGAACAGCCTCAAAATCATTCGATCGGATTTGCAAGAAAATGAAGAAAATTAAAAAAAAATCATGTGCACATACGATAGCACAACCATTGTTAGCAACACTAGAAATTATAAAACAATATGAGCATTCATATAATTAAACGTACATTGGTTGCGAGGGCGATGAAAGCAAATACTATTATCAAGATTGCGATCTTGATATAAGCACCTGACCCATTAAGTACATACATTTGTCAGTTTAAACTAAGAATTATATAGTGTAGAAAAGGAAATTCATCCAGTAGACCGGTTTTGTACTTATTAGGAATTCGCCGCGGATAGGGCTCGAACCTGGGCACGTCTACTTCGGAATATGGTGTTCTAACAACTGAACCACCCTGCCGCACACTACACACAATTTTCAGTCATATATTACCTGATGTATCTCAGTTAGCCTTTTTTCATTTAGGTGGAGTTCATATTGCACACATTTAGACCCACAGTTCCAAATAACCATCCCAAATCTGTCATTTTTGAACAGAATATGAGCATTCAACACTGCGATCCGCACACACTGCGCTGTTACCGCGGGGAAAAACGAAATTGAGCAACAAGGCGAAATTAAAGCCGACACTCGGAGGAATAAACTTTTATACACGCAACAGCCAACAATGCGAATGAATGGTTAACTCTCAAGCGATCATTTCAAGAATGACCAGATATCAGGCATCAATTTCAAAACAAAATGAAATAACCCTGCATGCAAACAGATACACACACAAAGACACATACGCATATAGGCTTAATAATCAGCCAAAACAAGAAATAAAAGTAAAACCGAGTCAGACTAGTTGCCACCCTCATAATAAAATGAAACTTCAGAATTTAAATAAATGAAAGATTGTAAAGTGAAGTTTAGTAGTTTCGAGATAGATGGTCATTATCCACCTTTTTTTTACTAATAAGAAACGTACTGGGTAATATTCAAAGCCAGTGGACATTGTAAAGAATATATATATTTTTATACATATAATGTTTTAAAAGCTACTTTATAAATTGTACATTGAATTTATACCGATATGACTATTCCCTTACAGTCACAATAAGATTTTGTTACAAATTTCTCTACGTTTTCAAATAAGTCTCAATTAATAAAGTTAACATTGTAGATTTGACATAAGTGTCAAAAGCAATTCTTATTGGTCGGACAACTTACAAAAACCATTATCAGCTACACCTACGTAAATTAGCAACTACTGCAAAAAAATTTCGCTGATGACTTTTTGATGAAAATTGATGAAGATGCCCATAGGCATGTTTGCTATTGTGTTTACTAGGCCTAGATTTCTACAGAAGTTAAGATGGCAATATGAGGAATAAAAGTTAAAACGATGATCTTTCTGCTCGCTTGAAATGCAACGCCCTACATCTGTTTTAATTACTAAAAAGATTTTGTTAATGAGGCAGAGATATTGCGTTCTGTTAATGTCTTTATTTTGTATTCTTTGCACAAAAGTTCAAAATATAGAATTACAAAATTTAGTCAGTAAACTTTTTCATCAAAATTAACATTTCTATTAACAGATCTTTATGAAAAACTTTATGAGAATATTCCTCCTTTTAGAATAGCACATATTTTAAAATTATCAACAGAAAAAAATTAAGAACGCGAGTTTACTAAATTATAGTTAACTCGTAGAAAATTTTCTAAAAATAATATCTAAAAGTAGAGTCTTAAAAAATGAAATGAATAACCGATTGTAAATTTCATTCTTAAGATGACGTAGATTAAACATCTCACATATGTAAATTTCCTATTTCTTACAATTGGAATAAATGAAATTTCTGCAATTTTTTTCCACTTCAGAAAAGTTCATTTATGCAATCAGAAAAAAGTGAGTTCATAAGAAATATGACTACAAGGTATAAATCCAATAAGCTTCAATCCGTTTAGACAACATTGAAAAACTATCGTCAATTATACATACAGCCTTCCTTGCTAGCCAGTTTATCGTCGTACTCTGACGATGATTATAAAAGGAAGAATCGCGTTAGTACGTGTGACTGTCTGTTGTTTTGCCATTGGTTGACGACTGCTTAAATACAATGGGATGGGTGTTTTATGCAAGCTCCAGAAAGGATTGACTAACCAGGATCAAACCACATTTTTAAATATATGGCAAAGCTAAACTAGGTTATATCGTTCATTATTTCTAGTAGTCTCACCTTAGCACACTTGATTGGAAATATCAGATTGTACGATTTCTATGCAGTCACTAATATTAACTCTTGCTGGTTGCATATATATATATATATATATATATATATATATATATATATATATATATATATATATATATATATATATATATATAGATAATTCTAATGACAGGTGATTTTATTACATATATTAGAATAATGACATTTTATACGTTCGGAATATTGATTAATTTGTTTATATTTATTAAACATTAATTTAGTAAATTTAAAGTATTTTACGGCTTCATACGAATAAAGGTCCAGTACACACAATGCAAATTAATATTTTTCATAATATCCCTTATCAATTCTCCTTTTAGTATAATAAAATGGATCTATTGAAATTAGCCGTTGCAAAAAGTGTCATATCTATTGACTGTATGTGTAAATATAACGTCTTCGCGACCAAGAATTTAAAATAGTTATATGATTACCTTTACAGTGAAAAATACATTTTACTGATACCTTCACATTTTAATGAAGAATGCAGATGAAACCAAACAAAATGCCTGGGCTGATCTGTAAATGCTTTCATTATGATAAATAATTTAGATCAACTTAATGATTACCCGACACATTCATCGCTTTGACACCTAATTATACGAACTTTAAATTTAACAAAGGGTAAACTATTAACGAAGAATATTATTTTTTTACAAAAATTGGTTTTATAATTAGCATTTGAATGAATGTAGGTATGCCATTTGCCGTCCTGCTGTGGTGTGAAAAACGAGTAGATTTATTATGAACACGTCAATCACACAAACACTAATAATTATTATAATCAAGGTTGCGGTCTCGATATAAACACCTGACCCATTAATTACTTACATATGTCAGTATAAACTAAGAATTGTATAGTGTAGAAAAGGCAATTCATCCAGTAGACCGGTTTGTCCTTATTGGGAACTCATCATGTAAAATCGAAATGTTTATGCTTATAGAGTAGGACTTCAGATGAGGTAGATTGATGCATATTAGAATGCATCCATAAATAAACTTCGAATAGGAATAGTTTAATTATATATATATATATATATATATATATATATATATATATATAATATCCACGCAACGAAGTATACCTTTTACAAATACATGAATATATGGATTTAATAATTTTACCCTAAATAAATATCCTATTATAATTTTTTCTATGATTCCAGTATCATGACATAATTTAACAAAATAACTACACCAAACAAGCATTCGTGAATAATAGACCAAAAATTTATTTATTATACTGCCAATGGTTTCGCGAATGACAGCTTTTAAGAGGCTTACTGATTAACAATCTGGGTGTTCGTCAGTGTTTAAAAATGACTCAAGTAATACGAATAACATTTCGTAAAAATTTTAACTTATTCAAACGCAGAAATATTAAAAGTTATCAAAATGTTTAACAACAGTGGTCGTGATGAAGGAAAAAATGTTTTAATAGATTAAAGGGATACCTAAGATTAAGAAAGTCAATTAACAAAAATCCCACAGTTCTCGTGAAACCTTCCACTGGTATTAATTTTAATAAACTTTTAAGCCATCGGTTATTATTATCTAACAAACGCTGAATCATATTATCTTCATGCTTCTTTAATTTTTTCCTGTTTGATTCTAGGGAAAAGAATGTGCTTTTAAATGTACAGGCTTACGTATTGTTTCGTGGAAATAAAAACACCGACAATAGACTTCCTGATTAAAAAAATGTTTTTCAACACATGAAAGCGATCACTGATGCCGCGGATGGTAGAACAAAAATATTTTTAAAATCTCCTTTATAAGTGTTCAAAAATTATATATATACATATATATATATATATATATATATATATATATATATATATATATATATGTGTGTGTGTGTGTGTGTATTAAAGAATTAAAAATGTAACATAAGGGCAGAATTTTGATAATATATTTTTTGCCAGTATAAACTAAACATTGCATCCGACAGCGAAGGAAATTTAATCCGGTAGACCGATTTCGTCCTTATTGAGGACTATGCAAGTTCTATTCAGAAATTCTCGTGGACGGGACTCGAACGAGGAGTATGCGACTCTATACACTACGCAAGCCTTACTGAATATTACACAATTTGAAATCGTACTCTAACTTATGCTTTTCATTAGCAATCGATCAACTGGATAAATTATCTTTTCTACCTGATGCCATGCTTTTTTATACTGACAGTACGTTTTATAATACTAATTCTGATGTTATAATTCACATCAAAATAAATTCTGATGGTGTCAATTTGTTTGTTGTATAAAGTTAAAAATTCATATCCTAAAAGATTCAAATAGGTTCCACATAAACAGGCGGCTAAACAGAAAAATAAGTTGATATATGAATTCTAACTATGTGTAATTTGTGGCACGGATGGTGTAGTGGATAGTGTCATATACTCAAATCAAATGTGTCCAGCTCACGTTTTGTTGGCGACAAAATTTGGACAATACCCTACATGTTATCAATATGTACGAAACCAGTCTGCTGGATGAATTGCGTTTTCGAACCGAGGCAATTTTTAGTTTATACAGACCACACATACATAGCCAAAACTCCGACATTAGACTTCTATTTAATATTTATTCCCTAAGTGGTATTTTGTCTGGTGTATAGTGGCAAATTGATGTTGGTTAGTATGAACTTCAAGACTAATAAGATAACAAATATGTTTGACATGAGGAAAAGTCTAATCATAAATAAAAGATTTTATGACTTAACATGACGTGTAATTTACGCCAGGCGTTGCTCAGGCCTCGGTTTGAACACGGTCAAAATGCAAATTCTGGACCTTAATTCAAGAGCTCCAAATAAGGACGTAACGGACATACTACGTTGATTGTCGTTGTAACGTGATACAATATTTAGTTTACGAATGCAGAAACTATATAATCAAAATCTTGCTATTACATTTCAGTTCAACATAACTGCCTCACCTGTTATGGTGCACGTTCTAAAGTGAAAGATCGGATGTGGCTAGGTAGAACTTCATGTCCTAAGAGGTTCTAAATATGTTCTTTCTAAAGCAAAGTTTAACCACAAACGTAAGACTTTATAAACTTTCAAAATATGTCTAGTATGCGGTACGCCTCGCATGGTGAATAGTGTCACAGATGCCGAATAATATTTTCCCAGGTTTGCGTCTTATCCGCGGCAATTTGTGGAAGTACTTCGAGAAATTCCAATATGGAAGAACCTGGTCAACTGATTAAATTGCCTTTGTTACCTAATGCATTGTTTGGTGAATTCTGACAGGTAATGCCTAATTTAATTACCACATTAAACTTCATATCAATATTACTTCTACAAGTGGCAAGATTTACCACGATTTGAGTTCTTTCCGCGGAAATTTCCGGACTTTAGTTGAAGAGTACCCAAGAAATACGAAACCGGTCAACTGGATAAGAATCCTATGCTACGTGAAGCCATGTTTTGTGCATAGGGATCACACGCGCATTTAGGTATATATATATATATATATATATATATATATATATTTATATATACCTATATACCTATACTTATATGCCTATATACCTATTTACCTATATAAAATTTATACCATTAGTTGTTCCTTTCTTCTTTCTCTCACGTCATCCATATAATCCAAATTGTGGAATAGATCTCAGATTTAATTGATGCTCTAATAGAATTTTTGTATTATTTTATTTTTAAGTGTTGTGCAGTTTACCGGATACGCTCATCGGAACAGTTTTAGACATTCTAAAATTTATTTTTATAGTATTCATTAAAAATTGTCCTTTGACGTTAATGTGGGAAATGAAGTTACAACAGCGATTTTATTAAATAGTTAATTGTAGAAGTGTGATCACGTTAATTGCGATTGTGTGTCCGCACATATGTCTATGAGCAGGATGAAACATAGTTTAGGGTAATTTATTGGTGAAGATTTTTTTTATGAGTCAATGTATCTTAAGTGATGCGAAATCAATTGTATTGAAACGTTGACGTTTTGTTTGTATCTGCTGTTTTTACCCATTATTCGTAGGACTGTTCTCTCAACCAATTGTATGCCCGATTACACCCTGCCTGTCTGCACTTTCCGTTGGCGGTATTTTATTTACACATAAAAAGAACTGTTCACAGATTACGCAAAACAGCGTTAAATTTTGGCTATAGTTAAAATTATATTGTTAATTATTAAAAGTTCCTATATATGGTCTGCGTAAATGCGTATATAACGATAACGTTTAGCTGGAATTAATGGTTGCTATTTTGCCAGAAGTCTGCCTAATTGTTATACCAACACGAATTTTTTTTCGGATTAACAACATATCGCTTTGTTTATTTAGTTATTTTACAAAAAAAATTATTTTGCATTTAATTTTTATACTAATAAGGATCTTATTTTTAATGTCGTTAATGTCGTTATTCCTAGTTTGGACGTAACTTTTCAAACATAATACATTGCTGATATATCTTTATTGCATTTTTGCGAATTTGTGTCTGCTAAATTGAATGACGTGCACAGTGAATAAGTTAAATGAAGTTTACGATCTTAATAGAAATACTTCTCCCATTATGTACACATATTTGTCAGTATAAAATAAGTATTTTATAATGCATAAAAGGCAAGTCATACAGTAAACCGGCTTCATCCTTATTGAGAACTCATCATGTGTTTTCCAGAATTTTCCGCAGACTGAGCTCGAACCTGGGCACGTCTTCTGCGGAAACTTGTTCAAACCACCGAATGACCCTATGTGGCTCTTTGCTTAGAATAATAAATTCCGAAGCAGACTTGCCAAGGTACGAGCCCTGTCTGTGGCGAATTCTGGAAAACATAAGATGAGTTCTCAATAAAGACGAAACCGTTCTACTGGATGAATTGCCTTTTCTACATTAGGTAATGTTTAGTTTATACTGAAAATATTGTAAACATTATATATATATATATATATATATATATATATATATATATATGAACGAAAGTTAGCAGGAACATTAAGCACGTCCTATTGGCACTTACGTTTAGTGCTTACCTAACGATTCATCAGAAGGAGTCGGAATTATGAGCAATTCCGACTATATATCTGATCAAGTAATGTGCGATTGTTGGACGATGCTATTTTATATACATATATTCTTTAATGCAGTTGTAGAGATAACTTCTCATGAAGTCCTTCTAATGCGACTTTATAGCTAATTCGCAATATATATACCGAGCAAGTAAAAGTTACCTGCAATATGATTTACAAAATGTCTAGTTGATAATTGGTACGACCCAAATTGATTTCAAGATATGCTAAATTGCAGCAAAATTGAGAATCAGCTTAATATTAAACACATTAATTCCGCAGATCTTCATTGAAATGCAAAATTCAACATGAATAGATGCTGTAATTGTTATCTTCGCATGCATATCTTGTTTACATGTGTCTCATCTGCAGGTAACACCACGAAGCCAAAAATCGACTATAGATTCGGTCTGGAAGTTTGAGACAGTTAGACAGTGAAATCGCCTATATGCTTATGTTTCGGATTTGACCGCATTTGTCAAAACAGTAGTAGTGTGAACATTATCTGAAGGTTTCAGCAACGCGACTTCGTACCAACTCACTATTTATTCTTCTACCAGAACTGTGTATGGTTCTTTCCCCACGATTTTGGGGAAGAGCAACCAAAGTGAACAACTGCTACAGCAATAAGCCATAAAATCCGACCACATTCTTTTACAAATTTGGGTAGTTGTACATTTCTGTTTGCGAAAAAATAATATACAAATGAAATTATTTAATCCGTATTGCAGACTTGGTAACAATTTTTCTGAATTAGGTTCAGATTACGCAGATTTTCAGTATTTTATCCATAATGAAATAAAATTTTCTAAATCATGCAACAAATAAGCGCTGTTACCGCTAAATAGACGTGTGTTATGGTTGCCAATATATGGCAGTGAGTTATACAGATTCGATTAGTATAAGTATAGTTGTATATATATATATATATATATATATATATATATATATATATATATATAAGAACAAAACAACGTACTCCATGGAATAACATTTATTAATAAATCTTATTTCTACCAGTATCTACAGCCATTGTTCTGGATTCGTTAGTATATTCGTTCATCCAATCCCACTGTACATGTGTTGTAACCAATCTCCTCTTCGTTATGCTAGCCTTTGCTTTGCGCAATTGAGACCACTGCTTTTGCGCAATTTAGACCACTCCTTTTGCGTAACGTCATTTGGTGTGTCATCGCTTTCATTGTAATTGCGTCCGTAATTGATGTATGTGTCGTATTTTGCGAAGCGTTGGCTATTTTTAAAGGCATGTCAGTTATGTCTTTGTTCCAGTCCAATTTAATTTCTATTTGAATTATTTTCTGCGTTATATATATATATATATATATATATATATATATATATATATATATATATATATATATATATATATATATATATATATATATATATATATCTAATTAGGAAGAAAAAACACATTAATAAGAAAGTGGATAACGGCCATTTATTTTGAGATTACTAAACTTCGCTTTAAAAAATCTTTCATTTAAATACATTCTGGGTTTTCATTTGATTATGCGGGTGGCAACAAATCTGACTCGGTTTTAATTCTATTTCTTGTTTTGGCTGATTGGTAAATGTGTATGCGTTTGTGTTTGTGTATATGCCTGTTATCATGTAAAAGTCTTTTTCAATGTATTGCACCTACTAATCAGTCAAAACAAGAACTAAAAGTAAAACCGAGTCAGACTTGTTGCCACCCCCATAATCAAATAAAACCCAGAATGAATATAAATGAAAGATTGTAAAGGGTAGTTTAGTAATGTCGAAATAAATGGCCGTTATCCAATTTGTTATTAATGTTTTTTCTTCTTAATTAGAAATATACTGAGTGATATTCGATGGCAATGGACATAATAAACATATATATATACATGTACACTCAAACGCACATTTGCACACAAATTCACCTCTCCCGTAGCATAGTAGTAGTAGCAGTAGCAGTATTAGTAATATTAGTTGTAGTAGTCGTTGTATTAGTAGTAGTAATATTAGTATAAGTAGTAGTAATAGTAGTATAAGTAGTAATAACAGTTTTAGTATTAGTAGTAGTAGTAATAGCAGTAGTAGTTTTAGTATTAGTAGTAGTAGTAGTAGTAATAGTAGTAGTAATAGTAATAGTAGTAGTAGTAGTACCAGTAGTAGTAGTAGTAATAGTAATAGTAGTTGTAGTAGTAGTAGTTGGTGTAGTAGTAGTAGTAGTAGTAGTAGTAGTAGTAGTAGTAGTAGTAGTAGTAGTAGTAGTTGTTGTAGTTGTAGTTTTAGTTGTAGTAGTGGTAGTAGTAGTAGTAGTAGTAGTAGTAGTAGTAGTAGTAGTAGTAGTAGTAGTAGTAGTAGTAGTAGTAGTAGTAGTAGTAGTAGTAGTAGTAGTAGTAGTAGTAGTAGTAGTAGTAGTAGTAGTAAAAGTAGTAGTATTAGTATACTTGAATTCAAGTCGATATAACAATACAGTGTGATCGAAAAATCTACTGCCTGAATGATGTTATAAGGTGAAGAGTTTGCAAATATAAATATCATACGAATCTACCTTTTCCGGAATAGCCGCGGAAACCGGGTGAGCAAGCAATTTACACGAATTTCTTAGAAAATTATCTAGCCAAAAAATCTGCTTTCGCTAGATAAATGCGAGAGTGATAGCTCACCACATGGCGCCTGATTAATGTGTCTTCACCTACTGTCAAAATTTATTTAATTCGAATGCAGCGAATACACTTGTGCGTAAATTTGTCAACCGGTTGATCAATGTAATGGAAAAGAAATAAAATTTACAATGGTGGGTTTTGACAGTGTCAGGTGGAGGAATGTTTTCTTAAATTCTATCCACTTAGGACTAACGAATCAACTTTGTTTTTGAAATTTTTTATTAGCTGAAATTGTTTGGCAAATGTCTGTTTTCCATAAGGTGAAATTATATTAGTAAAAAATCATCGAAGTACAGATAAAAAAACGTTTTACCGAAAATTTATTTTGTCAGAATTATCTCCTTTCTTGTATTTATTAAAGATACAATAAATTTCAAGTTCAGAATTAGTGGTGAAAAATTAAAACCAGCAAAAGTTGTCAGAAGTTAAAATATGAACACACGTTTGATCTCATACACACACACAATTTATTATGACGCGTACCCTATATATCTACAAGTACTTATTGCTATTTCGGCCGTGCAACGACTCATAGGCCGAATAGCGAACTTTTTATTGAAGTATTTATTAGGTGTTGCGAGCCTAATAATAATTTAGTTTAGTTGGGACCAGAAGGATAAACCAAAGGCAGCATGAACGGAAAGTACAATCTCATACACATTCGTTTCGTGCTAACTGGCGACTCATCAATAGGAGCCGATATTACGCCCTTTAACCACTATATATTTCAGTGAAGAATGTGAGATAATAGGACGGATGAGTGAACCTGCATATATATTAGTTCTCCGCAACAGAGAGTATTGAATTTTTTTATTAGTTTTCGTTATTTATAACTAAGGTTGCTACGCATAATAAATAGGAGAGGTTCATCTGAACTCAAAAGTTTCATTGATGTTTTAGAGTCTCATTCCTGTGATCATTTTGGCAGTTCTTAGTGAGTTGTACTCATTTATGAGTAGAAAATATAATATAACTATCATGTTAACGTGTACTGCTCTGCATACTTTAAAACAGTCGTTCATTTGTAATTTTCAAAATACCACTTATAAAATTTGCGCGTACTCTTTGGAATAGTCCAGCCGATAAAAGTTAAAAGCAATAAATCAACGTCTTTGTATTAGGTGTTGCAAACCTAATAACAAATTAGTTTAGTTGTGACCAGAAGGATAAACCAAAGACAAAATGAACGGAAAGTATAATCTCATGCACATTCGTTTCGTGCTTACTGGCGACTCATTAGTAGGAGCCGTTATTACACCCTTTAAACACTTTATATTTTGGTGAGGATTGTGGGATAATAGCATACATTAATATTCATCATGTTGGTACCATGTACCGACTCGCAACCATAGTTTTAGTACTATGTAACTTTTCAGTACTATAATGTTAGTATCGGTTACTGACACAATAGCCATAGTGTTATTATCGTTTACAGACTCGGTACATATATATTTAATACGGTGATTTAGCGTGGAAGTCGCATTTTGAGACTTTATATAATGTTAGCTTCACTACTATAGGTCTTCACATTCGTCTAGGAGATTGTACCGTCCTATTATTCCACATTCTTCGACCAAATATATAGTGGTTAAATGGCGTAATACCGGCTCCTACTGATGAGTCGCCAGTAAGCACGAAACGAATGTGCATGAGTTTATACTTTCCGTTCATGCTGTCTTTGGTTTATCCTTCTGGTCACAACTGAACTTATTTGCTACTATTCTTCAAATCATGCTTGCGTGCTTGAAGTAAACACCAAACCCATTTTATTTAACCAGTCCTCGAACAACATAACAAAACTACCGCCAGTCACAACGCACTGACGCGTTTCCACCTTCCATGATCATCATCAGAGTATGACGACAAACTGACTAGCGAGGATCAAACCCTATTACATATATATGGAAAGCAAAATTAGATATGCGGCACTCACCTCTGGTAATCTTGCATAAATTGTATGTGACTGGAAATGTCGGCTGCACAATTTATATGCATTAGTTTTGTTATGTTGTTCGAGGACTGGTTACATAAAATGTGATTTGTGTTTACTTCAAGCAAGCAAACTTGATTCCAAGAATTGTTACCACCACCCGCGCAATCATTTTTTGTTTAATTGTATTGTCTATATAATTTGTTACTAGTTTCTCAACACCTAATACATACTTGCACATATATATCAGTTCTCCGCAACAAAAAGTATTTAAAGTATTTGAGTGTCGTTCATCTGCAGGTGATCCGGTTAAATCGCTCGGGTTACTGATGAAAGTTTTAATTGAGTAAGCTTTACGCTCGACAGTAGTGCATGACTGCCAGAAACAGCCTTGTGGATGAAGAAATTCGCCATGTGAATGCTCTCATATGGAAAATTTCATTTTCTTCATTCAAAATTTGCTCATTGAGGTTATTTATTTTAATCCTCTGCAAATTTTGTAATCAGGTATTCTATGTAATAAAATAATAGGTTGGTAATTCAAATTTCATTCGTTTAACTTATTTTTGTTGTTAAACTGTCAGAATAAAACGAAAAGTATACGACTAATTTAGTTCCCAAGACTTATCGTGATATGACAGATTTAACTTATCGAATTTATATTGAAACCTATACCTACGTTGAGCTACGCATACAATTAATTATTTCCTGTGAAATATACGTACAATTATGATTTTTCATTAAGTCTGTTTAGATAGAATGACGTAATACCGACTCCTACTGATGAGTCGCCAGTAAGCACAAAACGAATGTGCATTAGATTATACTTTCCGTTCATACTGTCTTTTGTTTATCCTTCTGGTCACGACTGAACTAATTTGTTACTAGGTTGACAACACCTAATACAAATACGTGCAACAGTGTTCATAACTAGTTTTGTACAAAAAAGCTTATTCATTCAATATATATATATATATATATATATATATATATATATATATATATATCTTTGATAATTTAATGTATATTTATAAATGGAATGTACATTGAAACGTATTCCCCATTCAACGAAATTTGTGCTAAAGTCTATTACCTGTGATTTACGTTCTCCAATCGTTTATCCGAATATTAATGATTTGTAGTAACTAATTTAAACTTGCGTGTAGTGATATCCAGGACGTTGCGAAGATATTGACGCATACGAAATATATTAGAGCGACAACATGAATAAGAATATGTATATTTTTAAAATCATTTAAAATTTTAGTCTCTCTTAGGTCGGTAAAATCTTGAATTTTGATGATTTTCAGGTGCTCTGATTATTGGCTTCGATTGATGGGTTTTCACTTGTCCCTACTTTTTTGAGCTTTCCATCAGCTGATTGACTGCAAATGACGTTGGATGAAGATATTCCATTGTTCTTTGCCCGATATTTCGAGACTTAATTTCCAGTCTCATCTTCAGGGTTGACACAATACGCACAGGAGTAAAACACAACTTGCCACAAGCTCAAAAAAGAAGGGACAAGTGAGAACCCATCAATCGAAGCCAATAAGCAGAGCACCTTAAAATGATCAAAATTCAAGATTTTACCGACCTAAGAGTGCTATCTATTGTCCCGCACCAGATAAATGCGGTCAAATCCACAACAAGAAGGACAGCACTGCGCAAGAGAGTTTATAATTTAAATTGTTAGTCCTTTGAATACTTGCATAATTCGAATTAAATACACTCTCTGTGTTGTCCTGGATTTCCGCCCATTGTGGAGAGTCAAATAAAGCATTCCGGGTGTCGGTACAAATATTAGCTAGAGTAGACCGTAACCGACAAAGGGACCGTTTTTGTATGCAAGAAAGTTTATTATACTTATTAAATTAACGCTGTGTTTGTATATATCACGTTTCTCAGTAAAGCTCAACAATTGTATATGAATTTGCAAAAATTCTTTTGTCTACTTTTAGATTTCAATATTATTTCACCTTCTAAGATCAGTCAATTTTATGAAACCTTAATTATAGTACTGGAATATACGACAAAACTACACTTACCTGAATTAAGCAGCACTATAATGCACTAGAGATCGTTTAATAAGGAAGGCGTCACAGGTGAAAACTACGAACAATAGTCGTGATGACAAATTGCTCAAAAGAGAAAATAATATGAGAATTAAACCATACTAATGATCTGAGTCGTTCAGCAATTGCACGCATATTTGTGCAAAAAAATATGCTTGGCATATGAATAAAAAGTTGACAAATAAGAGCGGCTGTCATGGAAAACGTATTTGCTACTCCCATCAATAAAGTTCTAATATGGCAATGACAGAAAAAAACAGGATAAATTGCTGTTTTTTAATAAGAGAATTTTTGGAATTTAGTAGACATGTAATGCTGTAATGAATTTCCGACCATTATGTTGTTTCTATCATCACATGTGGAATGTCGTTACCATATTATGTATTTATTCCCTTGAGTACTATGAGACAGACAAAGACTATGTTTCTTGTCTACAGGTTAGATTTTAAAGCTTAGCAGATTAACACTGCGTCAATTAAAGCCATGTTTTCGAGCAAGTTGTTACGTTTGTGCACGGGTTTGCATACGTTTTAGTAATGATCTATTAATAACGAAATGAAATAAATCTTAAAATATATTCCACTTCATAATTGAACAAAAAACGCAATTTACGATACATTTTGTATCAGATTTCACGATTCATCATATTTAAAATATGCAAGTCGTAGGTGTAAGCGGATAAATCTATGAAACTGAGAGATTTTCCCTTTAAATCATCGATTAAAGATTCAAATATCTTTGATCGCCGTCGAAGAACATACCAAACAGTTGCATTGGATAAAACAAGAAGGAGGTGATTCCATTCAAATGGTGTGGCGAGGACCAAAGCGTAATTTTCAATTACTGTTTGAACGCAAAATTCAAATGATAGAATAAAACAAAAACTAAATGGGAAAGGTAAAGACCGTATTATGTACGAAAATATCAAAAAGAAGTAATATAGGCAATGCAAAGCTATGAAGGACTGCAAATTAAGTAGACCTATATTCTTTGGAAAATTTTAAATGTGATATTTTAAGCGCAACGGGTAAACAATTAGCTACTAGGAAGAGAAATGATCAAAAACGACATAAAATGGTGTTCAATGTATCAGCAATCATATATTAACTAGAAGATATGCTTATGCAATCAACAGGCAAATTTTGATAATGAAACCTGAAACAGACTCTCTTAGTTTGGTCTCAAAATAATTACGAACGCCATCGATTTATAGAACCTGGCGTGGTTGAAACAAATTTTGAAAAAAAGACGAAAACAGCAATAGATTCGACAAATTATGCGCCTATCTAAAGATTAATTATAGACAACACTTAATAGCCTTTGTTACAGTGGAATATTTAAAATAAATGCGTGGCCAATTTGCACAGTAACTATCGCCACTGCTTTAATGGAAATTTGCGCATTTACAAATTTAAAAAAGCAAAGCTGCAATATTAACGAAATCTGATGCCGTCAAGCAAAACTAGCAAACTAAAACATCCGTCTCGTAAGAATGCCTGTAGGAACCTGTCTTCATTAGCTGTCAGAATGTCGGTCGGTCAATGAGACTTGAGTTTTCCCATAAATGCCACGAGTTATAAAATGAAGAGTAGTTAAAATTTGGCTTCGCAAAATGTTCATGTCGAGGTTTTAAATGTATGCACTAACTCTCTTTGGACAACCACATTGCACAAATAATTACGAACTACTGTTAAAGCGGTACAGCTATCCCGATTACGTATATGAATATATATATATACATACATATATATATATATATATATATATATATATATATATATATATATATAATATATATTCTTATAGTTAGGAAAACACAAATAACAAAGTGAAAATATGGAACGCCTCACACACACACACACACACACACACACACTATATATATATATATATATATATATATATATATGCACGTGAACAAGTTAAAATTGTTAAGTGATGCCGAAAATTTAGTTTTCTAACTTCTTTTAAAAGATGAACGTGTGCACTAAAAATAAGCATCAAGATAAACCAATTACCAGCTAAAAGATTTCAGGTAAGCGTTTGTACAAAGGTAACTCAACTGAAGTGATCAACGTTTGAAGAATTTTAGAAAAACGTTTTTATGCGAGTTGACAAATTCACTCTAGATAATCAAATTTGAAATAGTTTTTATGACACTTAGTTCTAAATAGTTAACTTGTTACAAATTCAACGGACAAAAAGTTTGCACGGATTTTGCAATGTAGGGTAATATTGACTGGTTGCAAAATTCTTTATTATTTTTCTTCATTATATGTTTTACGTGATTATGGCGCCTGAAATTAAGTTGGATTTCGGAGCATGCATCGTTCTTACTCTTATTTTGATTTTCAGGTGATTTATTATGATATTAATGATAATATTACGTCATATTGCAAAATAAAAATCAATAGATCACAGAACAATTTTTGGTGCAGACTATACTTTTGGTCAACTTTAACATTTCTCAGCGTCTTAATGCTATAGTTTCAAAACACTATGATTATAGTCATTTACACTTGAACAACCATTAATAGCACGTATAGTGTTAGATGCAAATTAAAATAAGTTTGTGAACTTTAGATAGACAATAAAATAGCATAAAATTGCACAAACTTCGTTAGTTGCACGCACTGTCGCGTGGCAACGCTCGACGGCCATCATGAGAGCACGATAGCGAACTCTCTAACATGGAGGATAACGAAATGCCTCGAGTATACATATTCCACTTTCAATCTCTGTAGTCTTGCCTAAGTTGCGCGTGACAGAAAATGTGGGCTGCGCAAGTTCCATGCAATCATAAACACAACAATTTTGCAACTATCGCCTCACGTTTTGAGGAGATACATTTCAAAAAAGCCATTGATTACAAAAGTTGTGCGCTTGAAATTCACAAGACTCCCATTTTATTTAGCCAGTGCACAACAGCAAAAAAGCTGTCAGTTGCAAGTTTTGAAGCATTTCGAGTGTCCCCGACTGGGGCTCGACCTAGGACCTGTTACTTTTTCTAAAACGATTAGATTGATCTTTACGTTACAAATAAGATACACACGAAAAAGGCACTGAACGAAAAATGTAAGCTATTGTATCCCTGATAAATGCAAATAGTGCAAAAATGGGGTAGCGAAATGGACATGTGACACCACTCTAGGACAAAGATAAAATAGTTTGAGCAACTGCCTCAGCAATTATGGCAAGTATTTCATAAATTCCAATCAGGCCGCAACTGGTTCTTAACTTAGTCTGCAAAATATAAAAATTTCTCAAGAAATTAATATAATTGATCAAGTTGATTAGTTTCTTACTAGTTGGAAACACATAAAGTACCTGCTTGAATTGTAGCAGACGGTGCTGAAACTAGATCACGTTTGCCTGAGAGTTATCCAACACATACACTTCAAAACCTAAACCGCACATTATATGAAATCTGCGAATATGTACCAACGTATGTTTCTGGTGAGTTTTTTCGTTCCCATCCATGGTAAATATAGCAGCTATTAGATGGGTGCCTAACGAGGGTTAAACTGGTCTACTTTATTAATTGCTTTGCTACCCTATGCATTTATTAGTTTATTTCATCAACAAACATTCAGTAGTACACATTTCATGTGCAAAATAAAAAGAATTTTTATAAGATACAAGAACCGTTCCTTTTTCATATTATCTGCATGTATCTTCAAAAGTTCATATATATATATATATATATATATATATATATATATATCTTTATGTATATATTGAAAGGCCAAACAAAACAGTAAATTTAAACTTGGAGAGGGTGTGAAGTAATGAAACAACTAATCAATTTCTTGCATCACCTCCAGTTCTAGCTAAATGCCCGAACATATTTCTTTTCGTGGCATAAATCCGACTAAATTTTTTTAATCTATAGAGCTTCGTTTATAGCTAACTTAATTTTTCTTTAGCGTTTATCATTGTCAAAAATGCTGCGCCAAGAGAATATACGTGTTAGGTATCAACAATATGTTACGCAATCGCTGACGTGTATTCATCATTTAATTTCCACCAGGCGTTTTAGATGTCATGTTCTTTCATTCAAGTAATTAACCGTCTCGTTGATCGATCTACACAAGTTGATTGTCAACTAGTGCATGTGTATTTGTAAATAATATTTAAAGTTGTCTTTAATGGTTTTTTCTCTTTGAAGTCAAGTGCATTACTATAAATAAGCCTAAAATTTTAGCTGCATTAAATGTGCGTGTTAATGCCATTAGAACTTTATTTATTGATAAACGTATAATTAACCCATCAAAAATAGCAATCGATGCGCTAGTATTTGAGGCAATATCGATGGGCATAAATTATAGAATTATTCCTTCAAATAAATTTGATATTTTTTGAGGCAGTATTTTAATTGTCATTTGAAAAATCAGCTGACGTATAACATAAAAGTATTGATCGCAAAAATTTGTTTAAAGCTACTATAGTTGATATGGCTTCAAATCCGAAACCGTTTGATTGCACAAAGCTGCATGCATTCAAAAAGTGATATTTAAATTCGCTTAAGGATATCAAATCCGAATTTATACAGACGATGGATAACATATCGCATGACAATGAAAAATTCATGCGACTCGAGAATAAAGCTGATGAAATAATCAAAATTCACCGCAAATTAATAAATGGAATTGGGATCTCAACAGACGCCAGTTTAATTGAAGAGGCTACTGCACAGAAGCTCAAACCAGTTGGTTTATCTACTCCAAAATTGTACGGACTGCTAAGCACATACGGAAAAGGTTTTCCAATGCTACTAATAGTATAAATGGACAATTCTCCGATCCATACATTGGCTAAATGGTTATCCGTATATTGGAACCATTGCGCAAACTAATATATAATTATTCGGTTAACGATTATTCTGAGATTTACCACAGAATTCATGATGTAAATGTTGAAAAAAAGATTATGGTGTCGTTTGATTATAAATTTTACAATTGAAAAAACCATTAGAATTTAATTCAAACGGCCAACCAAAAAATATAAATCACCTTTGGTGCCCGGTCATACTCTATGCAAACCTATCTTACTACACAAAAATTATGTTCTGTTTCGTTTTAATGGAAACATCCATTAATAGACTGATGGTTGTCAATGGGAGTCCTCTATTTCCATTGTTGGCTGAAATCTTCTTAAGCCATCTTGAGAACAAATCCATAAAGAGTGACATAAGTAAATGTGCACAATACGTAAGGTATGTTGATGATAATTTCTTTGCACTCATAAACAAATCACAATCACTAACACTGCTTAAAAGTTTCAATAAAGTACATACGAATATAAGTTTCACGTCACATCATGCAAAAGATAACTATCTGCCTTTCTTAAATGTACTAATAAAGAAATATACCAACGGTAAATCAAATAGAACAGTTTACAATAAACCAACCTGGTCTGCACAGTATTTCCATTACAGTGATTTCGTTAATTGTCAACTTAAATTATCAGTTTGCGGCTATTTTTCAAAAATCGACACATTGGTCAGTTCAGATTCAAAAGGTAAAGATTATACTAGAGCACAAAACTATTTAATGTCTAATGGATACCATAGATAATTAATTGAATTATTTATTAAAAGAGAAATCAAAAGATACAGACGTACTTTGGACCAGAAAAGAAAGCAGTTTGCCTGAACAGCGAAGCTGTTTCCTGTAGAGCAAAGAAGGAAGTTGAATCGTATTAAAACGAACATTTAATGCAGTTAAATTACTATATTTATTCAGGGTTATACACTTTTCTTTACAGGCAATCAGAGAGAAACAGCCGCTAATGTAGTCGTCAAATATTATTCACAAATATACATGCGCAATTTTGCCAATCAACTTACATAGGCCGATCGACCAGACGTTTAACTACTCGAATGTGAGAATATTGAAAATTAGTCGCCTTTTAAAAATCAAATAATGAATGTACGACAAAAAATGATGTACATATCGTTGAAACCTCAAACGTATGTCCCCAGTCATAGCAATTAAGATAAATCCAATAACAGAAATGATTTAGCCACGTACGATTCTTTTTGGATAAACAAACTGCAACCAGATTAATGCAAGCAGAAAACATGTACATGCAAGTGATTGGGTTTTCCCTTATTTCCACCTTCAAATTTTCAGTTTCTTTGTCTTTCGATATATATACATATATATACATATATATATATATATATATATATATATATATATATATATATATATATATATAAATGTCGATGGAAGATTATGATAGATATATATTTGAGAAGAAAATGATAATTCCTATTGCACATGGAAAGGGTACTATGAATTTTATTAAGCTTCGCATTTAAAAAAAAACATACATTTGATAACCTCCTACTATAAAAATTAAATGGTACTTAACTAAATGAAATGGCAAATGTGATATAATAACTGCTGGAAAATTTAATTTGAAAGTGATGTCGCATCAGACAATTTTGAAGTATTGATCTGCTGAAGATCAGTTTGTATGTAACTGAAAACTTCATGTGGTGCGTCAGGTAAATAAAAGGCGAATCAGTAAATAATAACATAAAAATACCAGTTTTCTTAACATGATTGGAGTATTCTTGTCATCTTCAATGACTGAAACAAAAAACATTAAAACTGACAGACGAAATTCAAAATGAAAAAAAATTGATCGGAATAAACCTTGCAACTTACCATAAAGGGTTAAGGCTACGATAGCCTTAGGCGATTATGCTATGCGGCCTATTATATCAAAGATCAACAAATTAAATCATGTTAAATCAAATGTCTTCGGCAAATTACATCAACAATAACGACATATTATCCATAAGAATAGATCAAGCCTTCTGTCGAATAAGCAGATGACCAAAAAAAGAAAAAGTTTCAAAGGAATCAAAATGGTCTAAATTTATACAAATACACAAATGATTAGAATTGAATTTCTCGAATTTCCTATGGACAGAAATGATTTTAATGGCATTCTATTTCTGCTTGTACTAAAACAGAAAATTCTCATCTGAAGCTAAATCTTTACGGCAGTTCAATGGCGCTTCGAAATGTAGTTGCATTGTACTTAACCCGGTACAAGAATACATATACTTATGCTCGTACCAATTTAATATTCAGTTGTCTGAGACATATATGTTTAGAATATTAGCCGATAAGCAAAAATAATTTAAATCTTTGCAATTGCATAGAAGCTATTTAGTTTTTGTGCAATTTTAAATTTACAGATACAAAACTTTAAATACGAATCGATTATTTATAAGTCATTTCTTCTTAATGCACATTTTATTTATTGCAAACATCGCATTTTAAACTGGCCATAATATTAAGATTGAGGTTAAAATAAAAGATTTCAATCTTTGGTTTAAAAAAGAAACATAATATATATTGCGTTTTTATTCTCCCCAAAAAGCGCAAACAATTAATCGTACAAAGTAAGAAGCATACTTTAATTAATTGTGAACTGTCAAACTAGTTAAAATATCTGTCAAGCTAGGACAAGCCGTTGGAATTGAAATGATTTAGAAGACTTTATTAATCTAATAATCTATAATTCGATTTGTCGTTAATCTTTTTTCAAATTCGTAATAATTTGTGAAGATACTGAAGAACAGTTTTAATTATTGCGCAATTAACGGACAGCTTGACGCATCAATCACATTGTATCTAACCAGTCGCACAAAACAGCAAAACTACAGTCCGTCATACGCATTGACGAATTGCAAAGTTACATAATCATCTTCAGAGTAGGATGAAAAACTGACTAACGAGGTTCAAACAAACTTCAAAATATATAGAAAATCATGCAGACGGATCTCGTTTGAAGTAGTCTCGCATACCCTGTATTTGACTGGAAATGTCGGCTTCACAACTTCTGTGAAGTCACAAGCATAACTGTTTTGCTGCGTATGTACAATCGTAAATAGATTTTACAATTAAACCATCATTGGTTGCACGGGAGGTGAAATCTCTTGCCGTCGTGCTCTGATGAAGATCTCAGAAGTTTAAAACGCGGCAGTATCAGCATTATAAGCTGGATTTTATATCTTCAAGTTACATGTAGTATGCTACACAGTTATTGTATCTGATAGGGTTTCAGACAACGAAGAAAATATGCCGCGATATTACAATTAAATACTGTTTGTGCGAAGAACTAATATATATATATATATATATATATATATATATATATATATATATATACTCTATCAAGTATGTATTAGGTGTTGCGAACCTAGTAACAAATTAGTTCAGTTGTGACCAGAAGGATAAACCAAAGGCAGCATGAACGGAAAGTATTATCTCATGCGCATTCGTTTCGTGCTTACTGGCGACTCATCAGTAGGAGCCGGTATTACGCCCTTTAACCACTATATATTTGGTTAAAGAATGTGTAATAATAGGACGGTACAATCTCCTAGACGAATGTGTAAACCTGCAATAGTGAAGCTAACAACATATAAAGTCTACGACAATGCGATTTCAACGCTAACTCACACTATATAATATATATACCGAGTCTGTAAAGGATACTAACACTATGGCTATTGTGCCATAGTGTTGTCACCATCCGCGCAACCAATGTTCATTTAATTATATAAATGTCCATTTCAATACCACTTCCCCAGGTAGTGTGGTGTCTGTTCAGTAATGACAGATTAGGGATGATTAGTTGGAACTTTGGGTCTGAATGGATGCCACATGAGCGCCACCTAAAGGAAAAATAGACTAACCAAGTTACATTAGTCAGTATATAACAGAATATTGTGTACAGTGTTGTATGCGGCAGGATGGCTCAGTGGATGGAGCACCAGATTTCGAAGCAAACGTGCCCAGGTTCGAGTCCTGTTCGCGGGAAATTCTGACCAGTACAAGATGAGTTCCCAATAAGGACGAAACCGGTCTATTGGTTGAATTTATTACAGTTAAATACTGTTTGTTGCGAAGAACTAATATATATGCAAGTATGTATTAGGTTTTGCGAACCTTTTGCCTTTTCTACACTATAAAATTCTTAGTTTATACTGACATATGTAAGTAATTAATGGGTCAGGTGTTTATATCAAGACCGCAACCTTGATTATAATAATTGTTATCAACACCCGCGCAACCAATGTTCGTTTAATTATATAAATGTTCATTTCAATACAACTTCCCCATGTAATGTGGTGTCTGTTCAGTAATGACAGATTGGGCATGGTTAGTTGGAACTTTGGGTCTAAATGGATGCCATATGAGCTCCACCTAGAGGAAAATAGACTAACCAAGTTACATTAGTTAGTATATAACTGAAAATTGTGTGTAGTGTAGTGTGCGGCAGGATAGCTCAGTGGTTAGAGCACCAGATTCCGAATCAGACGTGCCCAGGTTCGTATCCTGTCCGCGGCAAATTCTGGCCAGTACTTGATGAGTTCCCAATAAGGACGAAACAGGTCTACTGGATGAATTGCCTTTTCTACACTATACAATTCTTAGTTTATACTGACATATGTAAGTAATTAATGGGTCAGGTTTTTATATCAAGACCCCAACCTTGATTATAATAAGTGTTCTTGATTTTCATTACATAAGCTCCATTAGCTAGTGCGCTAATTGAGCATAGAAATGACCGGCATTTGTCATTGTATATAAAATTTTATTCAAATTCAAATTGCACATCTTGCTTACCTTACTGTTAATTTATAGTCTTAGCATTGATAATTATAGCCTTTAATTATAAGCAAATTTCCGAAATAAAATCGTACCATTTTCAGATGTTCAATAGAAATGTTATTTACGTCATCTAAATATGTAATATCTTACTTTAAAGAGAGGGTCCGAATTTTCACCATCAACTGAAATTCAAGGTACGCACTTAAGCGAGTTAAGCAACAGTAATCGACTTATATTTGGATTATTTATTATTGAATTCATTTGGTTTTCACAGATGAAAGTTCTATTGTTCGTTAATGAATTCTTAAAGAGAATGGAAACTGTTTTAAACAAAACCAATAAAAAGCTTCCATATGGATGAAAAATTTATCGACACAGATAAACCAGCACTGAAACATCGTTTGCTAACACCACACGATTCGGAGACCCCACTACGTGTGCGATCGAAGAGAAAACGCTCATTTTAAAAAATGTCGAAATTTCGAAATCGAATTAAAATAATACACATGTTTGGTATTTTGGAGGTGAACAAATATCATTTGAGTGGTTTTAAATTGTACAATAATGTTCAAAAATTTGATATTAATAAATCTGTGCAAAGTTTCATGACGATTTCTCGAAAGTGAAACTTAATTGATATTATTAATACACTTCTAGTTCACCTAATTCTAGAGCCTGGCTTTTTCTCTCTAAAATTCTCCCATGAAATGGGTATCGCAATCATTCAAACCGAAACGCTATTTTGACATAGGGTTTCCATTTCTTCATGTACAATCGACCATGACCTTCGAAAGAGATCAATGATTGTATTATCGAAGTATCTAGTCTGGTAATACTTGAAAGATATTAAATTCGCAACCTTCTTTAATTTTGTTTTAAATTTCTCTCAAACGTATTATTTATTTCATTAAGTCAACATCCATAGACCGTATTTTAATTTTAAATTAAATAATAAATAATTATTATATAAAATAAACCATAATTAATTTATGAATACATTCGGAGAATAACAACAAAATCTCTGCAAAATCCCGATCTCTCTAGTTGGAAGAGTAATGCTCCACAAAACTTTTAAAATCTTGTGTGTCTGTCGTGAGTAATGGTTCAGTTAAAATATATTTTAAACCAATTTTAAAATAGATTGTGATACAGTATTAGTTTTACCATTATTAACATGAGTAGCTGTATAAAATATAAATATTACAAAACGATTATAATCTCAGCTTTCATATAAGTGTTATTTTAGTTATTGTTAGCATGTACCGACTTGTAAATTATAGTGTTTGTACCACCTACCGAATCAGCAACCATAGTTGGCTTTGAAGTCGCATTATCCAAGACTTTATATCAGGTTATCCTTACTATTGCTTGTATACACATTCGTATGGGTGATTGTACCATTCACCTGTCTCACAATTCTTAACCAAATATTTAGTAAGTATGGGAGGGAGCACTGATTTCGCCGGTAAGCACGAAACAAACGTGCACTTGAGATTATACATTCCGTTCATGCTGACTTTTGTTTATCATTCTGGCCCTGATTGAATTAATTTATTACAAGCTGTGGAATACCTAAAACACAACTATTTAAATTTATTTATTTTCCAAAATTAAAAAAATTTTTTTGCTTCATTGTGATTGTAGACAAGACTTTTTTGCGTACGCTGACTTCATAGAGCCTCTAACCTGCTAGTGAATGTTCAATTAGGATTAATCGTGGACAGTGCTCACTTTATGACATCTCTCTTTTTAAGAATTAGTGTTCTTTACTGTTTGTTCGGCTTCTGTATGCTAGCAAGCATTTTGTTATACATTTTAACTCTTGGCAGATATAAATCTTTAAAAGTTATAATAAGTACAAAAATATTTTGTTAATTGCACAGCTTTAACAAATTATACCGCCTAAGAGCTAAAGATCCATTGGGCTCACTGTCTTTAGCTTATGGTGCACACAATGACATATATTTATCCTCTATTCCATTGAATTTTTATATTCCGCAGGTGTGAAAGCATTACTGATATTAAAAGAAGTTGTTGAAGATTATCGTGTATACATTTCTGTGCAAAATTATGCTATATTTTCCTTAGGTGCGACATCCGACAATCTATTAAGTCCATCATGTTCTTTTTTTTAAAAAATTTGATACATGAAATACTTCGTTCACATTTTATCCTCCAATTCAGGTTCATTATCCTTTTGCTAGCAGAAATCGAGCTTAAATTTGTCCATCTCCCGAAATACATTCAGTGCTCAATAATATCGATTATTGTATTGAGTATGCATCATCAAAGTAATATCTGGAATTTTATTCATATTTATTTAAATAATAGTAATACTTTACTGTAGGTACTAATCGTCAGTTTTGTCGGCTTACATTAATTAAATGAAAATTAATTCATTTAAATAAGTTAATCTGTCGATATTAATTGTTTCTTTTGACGTATGAATATTTGTCGGCGTTTTATTCAGACTTCGTGTGCTTAAGACTGTATGTATGTATTAATGAATTTATTTTAATTTTTAAAATTATTGATTTATGTGATTTCTTTTCTATTTTACTACGTTCGTTATCATGTGTGCGCATACGCATTTTCGTATACGTGTATGGAAACGTTAAAATAGATTCCACATAATAAAGAATCATTATCATGAAAATCGAAATTAATTCTTAATTAATGTATTCTCTTGTTTCCGCCACACGTTTTAAGAAACATTTGGGCAACATAAGATGCTTCAGCATAATTAGGCAAACTTTATTTTTCGAACATCACACCCATATAATAAATCCCAGTGTTCAGAAGAATGCCAAAACAGAAAAGAGGAAATTTAAATAGGAAGCATCGGCGTTAATGCGACAGAGACCATGCCAAAAGAAAAATCGTAGAAACTGACGGAAATTAAAATTTAATTTAAAAATAATAGTCAAACTTTACCCAGATGGGCAATAAAAATTGTTTTAACACTAAAAATGCTAAGTGCAAATACATTATTGACAAAAGCATTTAAATTAGTAACTTTGGGCACGGTTGCAAAAATATGTCCTTAAGTCTGCATAGAACATGCATATTGTATGTGGCAGGACTTAGCAGTAAAATAACAACTAAGGGATTGCTAAATATTTTGTAGAATGATTATGTTTGTATGTCGAATTTTTACACTGGACTTGTTAGCTGATTATTTTTATCTTCAAGGTGTGTTGAATGTGGAAGTTTTTAGCAAAATATTAAGGAATTATTTGGAATAATTTTTATGTGAAATGGAAAATAAACAAGGATTAACTAAACGTGCCACATAAGACCACGTAATGTAAAGATGTCTTAAAACAAAATCAACCAAGATAGGTATTGTAGAAACAACATTCTACAACATAAATTACCTTTAAAGGAATTATAACCTAAACTAAAACTGGAGGTGTTAACAATTATTCTAAACAAGTTTGTCATGCCTGCGGCTAAATTCTAAACTGTACATGAAGAGTCTCCAATAAAACCAAAACCGGTGTACCGCATGATTTACCTTTCCTACGATACACAATGCTTAGTTTACACTGAAAAATGTATACATAAAGTGTAATTGGTGCTTATGTCAAGATCGCAACCTTTATTTAAATAGATAAATGAGAATTACAGTCTGTCTGCTAGATTGAAACTTTCAAGGCTGCGTGATCTGCCTTGTGACTAATACAAAATTTAAATGAGAATTGGTTGCGCGGACGTTAATAACAATTAATTAAATCAAGGTTGTGATTTAGATATAAAAATTAGAATTGTATAATGTAGAAAAGGCAATTCTTCTTGTAGACATGTTTAGTCTGCTGTTCTGAATTTGCCGCGGACAGTGCTCAAATCTGAGCACTTCTGTTTTCGAATCTCGTGCTCTAATCTCTGAACCATCCTGCCACACACTGCACACCGTTTTCAATAAAATACTAACTCATGTTTCTTGGTTAGTTTCATTTAACCAACCCCATTCTGTCTTTATAGAGCAGATACCACGTTACACGTGGAAGTGGTGTTAAAATGAAAATTTGTATAATCAACATGGGATTTCTCCAGTCAGTTTCTTTAATGAAGAAAGTTCGCTAGCCATTTCTGATACTCCTCAATAAATCGTTAGTCTCAGAAATAACCTAATAATGCAAGTGCAATATTTTCTTTAAGCGAACTAGTTTCACTTTTAATTCACTATTCATTAGGTAGGTGCGCGTAAAATTATATTCGAACGCAAAGCCAAATAATTGAAGCTCGAGTTAATGAATATTAATTGACCTTTAAAATAAGTTAGATTATTCGTTAAATAATTATCATGTGGACTGACGTATTGAAGGTTGCCTTCACATTATTGGATGAGGAGGCAAGTAATCAAGCACGCTCTTGTCATCGCGCCGAGTTAAACGATTGTATTTAAAGACATAAAAAGAATGCAAAAGTGCAATTTCGCTAAAACCTCTCGTCATACTTTGGACTGGCTTGTTTAATAAAAGTCGTCTTCATTTTTTTATATAGGCTCCCGTCTCGTGCGTGCATTTTTGTGTGTATATATAACCCATTTATATTCAGTTAAATATAATAAATAGACATGTACATCCATCTAACCGAATCTACAAACAAAAATGTTAATTTACCCTCTTTCAAACGTCAAAATAATAGTTTTATGCATAACATTTGAAATGTTGTAACAACATGGTGATATTAAAAGATGGGGTGAGAGCAAAGCAACGAACATTTCAGAGTAAATTTTTTTAAATACTAGTAAAATAGGAAGATATTTATGATATTATACGCAATATGTGATGCTAAAGCAAGTAGATTATGAAAATTAATTTACAAAAGGATGTTCTGTGTAGGGGAGGAAGATTCGAGTTTTCTTAATGAACGGAAAAACCAGTAAGAATCTTAAATTAAAAATTGTGATAAAAGAACTATGAAAGGCATAAATATTGTATTGTCAATAATCGATTGGCCAGTAATGAGGAAAAGGTCCACTAATTATTGAATATTAATCCGATATTCGTAGCTATTTACTGGGTCTAGCTTCAGATTCTGATTCGTACAATTGGATTTCCACACTGTAAGCTAAAGCTGTATTCAAAATAGAGACTTAGAAAAATCCCTCTTGATTTAATTTCGACAGATTCTCTACTCAATCTAGAGATCCTGTGACGGCTGCATATCACGTTACGTTTACGATTTTACCGGTTAATACTATAAATATTCTCCATCGCAAGACGGGCTAGTTTAAATCTATTTAAATGTTTACATTAACATGCAGCTCTCTGTTCTCCTCTTCGTGTTTTCTTTGCACACATGGTTTATCCAACATACATCAGACTCCAGTCTTTGCATGCGATTTGTAAAATTCCTCATATTTCTAAAGGCTGTAATTTTTCCTTTTTGGTTATAGTGTCTACTGGCCAGGAAACTGGACTGTTTCAAACGGTACTTTTCTACTATTTCAAAGCTAATTATTTTATTTTACTCCTTAGTTTAATGTCTGGTAGCACTATGGTCCTAAAATAATCCTTCGGTCTATCAGTTTTTTAGTGTCCCAAATCAGGATTGAATTGAAAAACAGCGTTGCTGCTTCTCCTAAACTAAGAGAGTAACCATTAGTTAGGAATATATCATGCAGTCTGCCTAATTCCAACTCTATTAGTTTTAGGTATGTTAGTGTAAGGTTTCTTATTGTTACTGATCTTAAGCAATACAATATAACGATAATTTATTGCGAGTTTGAAGTAAACACCAATCCCATTGCATTAAACCAGTCGTCGAACAACGTAACTAAACTACCGCCAGTCGCACGCAGTGCGCTCTAGGCGCCGGTGTATATTTGAATATAAATATTCAATGTATGCTCTCCAAAATATTACCTTCATCTAGTACAAATTTATCAATAATTTCAATAAAAGGATAAAAATTATTTCATGTATAATGCCAGGAGTAGGAATATCTTCTTATGGCAAAGAGAGCGGAATTTTTTAATGTTTGAAAGTTCTTGATATTGAAAATTATTATTAATGAGTTACCAATTATACGTAATTTAACATTACCACACACTCAAAGTACAACGGTATACTTGGATATACGTTTAACCATGTGGCAAATGCAATTCATGAATAACAGTCTTATAACTGATTAATAATTTTACTTGTCCTTGTAGTTTATAAGTTGGGTTTTTGTTATTTGATTGTATAGTTAATTATTACTCAACTGTTCTAACACTGTTTTATCATAATCGGATTGACTCACTAGATACGTAGAACCTCATTTATCCGGTTTAAGACAAATAACATTATTCGATTATACAAATTTATAAATACATAAATAAATTATACAAAATTCAGTTTCATAATCAAAAAAAGGTTTTTATTTTTAAATAAAATCTATTAACTCTACTGCTAATTTATAGGCAAGACACATGCATAGAAAATTATGGAGCAGTCAATTATAGTGTAAGACTATTTGAATTAACAAAAATCGATTCTGAGATTTTCAATCCATTTGTTGTGCAAACCGGCGCTAAGAAAAACGTGAAATTAAATTGTAAATTTATGCGCCCAATCACTAAGTTAAAAATTATACATTTTTAAAACTGTTTTAATATATTTAGGAATATAAGAAGGTTCGAACATATGCTGTCATGTATAAACGTATAAACTCATTTAAACAAATAAATAAATAAATAAATAAATAAATAAATATATATATATATATATATATATATATATATATATATTTGTGTGTGTGTGTGTACGTATGTATGCTTATATGCAAATATATATGTTATATATATATATATATATATATATATATATTTGTCAGTATGAACTAATTATTGTAAAGGAAGATAAGGCAATTCATCAAGTAGACTGGGCTTGTCCATATTGTGAACTCTAAAAATTGTTCGGAGGCAGTGTGATTCAATGGTTTGGGTAAAATACTTCGAAGCAGACGTGTTCAATTTCAAACACGTCCGCTGTAAATTCATAACAGTAGCTCAAGAGTTTCTAATACGGATAAAACCATCTACTGGATGAATTAAACGACCATTGATTGCGCGGGTTGTGTTAATAGTTATTCAAGTCACGTTTGTGAGTTCTAAATCAGCGTAAGTCTAATTGTATTTAATCCCTCGCACAACGTGGCAAACCTAAGGTCAGTAGCACGTACTGACGCGTTTCGAACTTCCATGTTCAACATCAGAGCACGACTACAATCTGACTAACGAGGATTAGACTGGAATGCAACAGAAAAATAAGATATGCGGCTCTCACACATAATAAGTTCACAGGAAATGTCAGTCGTACAATTTCGATGCAGTGACAATTAAAAACATTCTGCAGGTTTCGCCACATATATAAATGTATCACAATTAAACAATCGAAGATAGCACTATTAGTGATAAAAATATTTAAATAAGGTTTGCGCACCAATCCTTTACTATAATGGTAGTTCTTTTATATTGTGCGACTGTTTAAAGCCAACAATGAAGCAGTTTAAACGACGGCAAACTGACTAGCGAGGATCAAACCGCACTGGAGATATATATTCAATGCTGTTTGATCCTCGCTAGTCAGTTTGCCGACGTACTATGTTGATGATCATGAAAAGTCTAAACGCGTCAGTGCATTGCGGCTGGCTGTAGTTTTGTTATGTTGTTCGACGACTGGTTAAATACAATGGGATTGGTGTTTACTTCAAGCTCGCAAACTTGATTTAAAGAATTATTACCACCACTCGCGCAATCAATTATTGTTAAATTGTATAGCGTATGTATGTATGTGTGGCGAAAGCTGCAAACATTTAATGTTCGTGACTGCATAGAAATTGTGCATCCCACATTTCCAGTCACGTACAATGTATGCGAGACTGCGAGATGTGAGAGCCGCATATTTAAATTTGGTTTCCATATATATTCAATGCGGTTCGATCCCCTATAGTCAATTTGCCGTCGTACTCTGGTGATGATCATGAAAGGTCGAAACGCGTTAGAGCGTGCGACTGGCCGTAGTTTTGCTATGTTGCTCGACGACTGGTTAAATACAGTAGCATTAATTTTTTTTTCAAGCTCGCAAGCTTGATTTAAAGAATTGTTACCACCACCCGCGCAATTAATGATTGTTTAATAAAGCAGCTTGGTTTTAAACTCAGAGACAATTCTAAACGTATATATTTTATAAACGAACTTAGATTTAGACTGTTATAGTTTGTGCTTTAGAACTTCGGTTTAATTTAATGGAGAAGCACCCACACGTTAACTAGTAATATAAATAAAAATATTTTAGGAAGTATATTTGAGTTCTTTAACGTATTCTTTTACTAATTGAAGAATATGTTAAAGTTTGAGTTTATCCCTACAACTGTTGTACCATGAAATTAAAACTTGATGAAGAGTAAACCCTTTAGGTTTGACAGAACTGCCACACACAGAGTAGAACAACTGCTTTGTAAAGTACAGAACGTGATGATATTTGATAATTGGTCGGTACTTTATTGCCTACCCAATGTTCGTCGGGTCCCATTTGACATTCGCTTGTACAAGTGGCAGTAGACAAATGTTTGTAGATATCGAACCATATTTTTATGTGTTTACAATATACAAGATTTGTGGCCTTAACTCTATTTATCGAAATTTTTAAATGAGCCATTCACAGGTTGTGTGATTGGGGCAGAAATAATCAATTTCCGATATCGGATCTAGAATAATGTGAAATCTTTTTTGTGAATGGGAATCAAATTAAAGATGGTAACTCGTACTGACACGCTTTGATCATCTTTGGTAAACTATTTTAAAATGAACACCTATTAATAATAAATCCAAAATCTGGTAAAAATCGTTGTCAATAGTACCAGCTAAACGAGCATAAATCATGTAATTTTACTTTTTCATTACGTTTTGTAAATTTGTTGCCATGTCTTGAATAATTACGAAAAACATATTTTCTTCGATGAAACAGTTTTCATTCCTGAAATGTAATCCTCAAATAGGCCAATTCAAATAAAAATTTTACTTCTCTCAGAATTTCACTATGCAAGGCACATGGGGTCAAAAATATTAAATCCATTACTAAATTAATTAATTAAATTAATTACTAAAAATAATTAAAAATACCTTTTACTATATAACTTTAAAAGTCACATTCAATGGCTATATTTGTTTCCACCTGAATGCTTTTATTAAAAAATGTATATGAACAAGAGAAATGGGCAAATCTTATTGAGCCTATAGATACAACATTTCAAATATACGCAGTTTTAATATTTTATGCAATTTATTTCATGCCTATTAAAAATATTCTTAACAATAATAATGGTTTCAGGATAAACTTTATATGCTATGTAAGTTGCACAAGACAGTTGCCAATGAAATGCAATACTGTCAAAATATTTGTTAAACAGATTTGATACTCATAAATATGTAAATTGAATAGTAGTTGTATTAAATTAAAATTCTGGTAATTAGTAACCAAGTTATTTACCATCGAATACAGTATACAAGCGTAAACCAGTAACGATTCTTTTTCCAAATGTAGATTCGCACAATTAAAATTTCGGTAACATTTACAACTGTTGAGATTCTGATTCAGCCTAAAAATGTCAAATCTAGAAACTTAGTTTTGCTTGCTGATAATGAATTTAGTTGCTAGAATTTCATGTTGTTAAATGAATTATAAATTATATAAAATGAAAAAGAAATCAAACGTTGTATTATAATTGAGTTCAAAATTTGTATAAACCATTAATTAGTTATAAAAAAGTATACTATTAATAAATAGGGTCTGTCAAAAGAAAGCGGATAAACGTCATAATTTATATTCCCAAAGGTAAAAATATGGGAATTTAGCTAAATGCCAATACTTAGGCTTTTTAGACAAATATATATATATATATATATATATATATATATATATATATATATATATATATGAAACAGGCAAAAAAAACAAAATAAATTAACGTGGTGGGAGTATGAAATAAGGGTTCAGCCAACCAATTGCTGTCTTAGCTTCCACAACCCAGGCTGCATTTTGTCTTTCCATAGAGCTTCATATTTGTCTAAGTCATTTTTTATTGTGTTTAGGAATGAAAAAAACAATTATTCTAATTAGAGATGGAAGATATTCCCGTTAGCATAACATTTTATTTGATTGAACTTTTTTACAAACCTTCGTAAGAAAAGGAGTTTCTACAATCGAAATTTTAATTTATAAATGTTCGGGTCTGGCTTATTTACCATCTTATTATTAGTACAGAATAGGAAACCGTGCATCAAATTCCGTCAAATAATCATAATAATATTAAAGCAATTAAGACCAAATCGGTTACATAGTATGTAGTACTACTAATTAATAAAGTGTTTATGATTAAATTACTTGTTGATTGACGAAAAACATTATAGTAAAAATTTGTAAATATAGGACTCAACGCCAACAAAATTCGTTATGTTAGTTGAAAAAAATTTCTCTACGAAGTAGCACAGCCCTGTTTCAAAAATAATCTCGAAAAATCTTTCAGATTTAATAATTTAAAAAAAATATATCGTATATTCGCCTTCCAGATTGTTTTTGATTTGACAAGAGACATGCGTTTATTCAATTAATGCAATAAAATCAAAATTAACATACAAATGCTGATAATTTAGCGCACAAACTAAACATAGCCAAATTTATGTGCGCGTAATAATATTGACAGACCTGCCTCAACTCGGTTATAATTCATAAAACCTACAATATTCAATATCGAAGACCCGTTGAGTCAATATATGCAATAAACACTGTAGTCACAGCTAATATAAAGAATGCAATTGCATTGAAACTCATAATCATAACCAACTGACATTATATTTAAAATATAGAAAATCATAGAAAGCAGATATAAATAAATTAAATAGATTGAATGTGTGATAACAAGTTTTTGCATATTTAAAATCTGGAGGGAAATAAAAGCTCTGGAGTATTAAACATAATGGAAAAAAATTGCGTAAACGAATCTCTCGCGGTTAGTGCACCCAGCTGGATAGATTGGTTATGGGGAACGAGAGAGTATCCCATCACTTTAAAAAGGGTCACTGAGTGAAATGAGAGGTAAAACACGCTTGATTGGAGGTGAAATAACAGGACAATTAATTTTGAATAATTGACCTAAAATGTGAGCATCTGAGGCTTGAATGCATATAAGTTATGACCAATTGTTAATTTTCAATGAGCAAGGACTAAATTTAAGAGAGATTCAATAAAGTTAGTACAATAAATGTGTGAATGTTTAATAAAGCCAGTACAGGTGAAATGAAATTGAGAGGGTTTTGAGGAATTCTGGAGGCCATTGTTATTGACTTGATTAATGAGCTTATAACTCGTGGATTAACTTTGGCTTTATCTTTGCAGAGTTCAAGATTATTAACTAAATAAAGAGAATAAAAGTTGCAAATAAAAATATATCTGGATGTGCCATTTGGAGCCTTGATGTATAAAGTAGTTTTTCATCTTTTAACCTAGGACGCCATGTTAGTATTCTGGCATTACCATAAACTATTTTTTAAATCTTTTGAATTTTCATACCTGATATCACATTATATTGACGCTTTGAGCAAAAATGTAAAAAATACTGAATTTTCTCAGCCTTTTTGCAATGCTAGCTCATGCGTATTATCAGATATATCCAGGTTTTTCTACAGTTTAATAAGTAATATGAAAATATTTTCCCATAAGCTAAATTTTCAATATTAATTTGTACAACATTTTAATAAATTCGAGCCATTTAGACATACGTCAATTCCATTTTGCGTTCACGCCCAGCAGTAAAATTATTTTTGAAATACATTTGAAAATTAAAAATTTTCATTTAAAAAGCTTAAAGAAAGAGAAATATTGTTTTTTTTTACATATTTGCAGTATGCATAAAACATATTGTTTGCCGAGGGATGTATTGTTAAAAACCACATAATCTGCGGTGCCATAATGCTATCACTTCGCAAATTCAACTGATTTTCTTGACAGAATCAATTTTTTGCTTTAACAGAAGCAAAATGCATAAAAAATTAGTCTATCATTTTCAGCTTAAAGGATCGAGCCTTAAATTTTGTTGGCACAAGACTGCGCTATTCCCTTGATAAGACTGCAGTATGAATAAGTTCATTTTTTACACAGCTTTAAAAGGTTTCTTTTTATAGCATTACACTTCAAACAGAGAAGTAATTTTATAAACCGTTTTTTTATTTAAGCGTATCACATTGGACTGTAAAACATTATCGTTATAAGTCTGTTTATTCATGGATGAATAAGCCGAACGTATTTTTTCGGTCGAGTATGTGCTATTAGAAGCCTGATATTAACGTTCTCTAAATTCTAATTTAATTTGATTGGTTGAAGAAATTTCTTAAACTGCTTTTTGTGGGGTAAGTTTTTCTTTTAAGTTGGAAAATAATGCCTTGTTAAGAGTGGATAATTACTTAAAATTCAGTAATTACTGTCCTATAATATCACTACCGGAGTTCCGATTGTCTAATTGGATGATTTGGCTTATACTTTTTACCTTAGTAATAACAAATAAAAATTTCGTTACATTGTGCTACTTTGATGTTTTGTGATTAGCAACGCATATCACACAAAATATCATTTGTAAAATTAAAAGGTTTACTCAGATTGTCAGACACGAAGCAACGTATTTTATCTTTGTCAAAATTAAACTTTTAAATTTATTTTAAAGCCAAAATAACTAATTGGTATTTACATTTATTAGTTTTATCTGCAACTTTTCAATATTACAGACCTCATCTGGATGCGCATTTGTAGTTTTTACCCCATTGTAATTGCTTTCCCAAATACATTTGAGCTATGAATTCATCAATGTTTTTACGAGGATTCAATGTTTTACTGCTCCCACTCCTCCAATGACACATATGACGTAATTAATTACGATGAAAATGCATAAAATTGATGTATTTTCATTTTAGCTAATAAATTAATTTTTTTATCAGTCGGCGTATTTAATGGTTTTAATTTTGAAGAAAGCGGCGCAATTCGGTTGTGATCACAGGAGACGTGTCATTTTAATAAATGTTATTTAAGTTTACAATAAGTTTGCTTTGCGATAAGGAAAGTGAGAAATGTTTACCTACACGTACTTTTCACTTATTGATAGTCTGCCCATCAGAATGACAATACTTATTTTACATTTTTGTCAAGATTCATATGTTAATCCAATGTTCGCGTGTTTAATAATTATCCTGCAGAACATACAAAGTAAATATTTATTCTTAGAGGATCGCAAGGCAAATGCATAAATATTTTCCAAATTCTACGGCTATTTTAAAAATCGTTATCATATTTAGATTACATTCTGGTTTGAATTTGTTTTGCCAATTATGTTTTATTACCGATTTGAGATTAAATATATTGTGATGATCACCTAACCAACATATGAGGAGCAATGACTACAGCTAATTTTAAGATAAGTGTCACTCGCATACCGGTTGACGATGATGCAAATATATTGAGTTGTATAATATCATCTCTTATATGGACCTACGAAACTAGACCTTTGTCTGCTGTTGTTAAAACATGATTTCATGATGAATTTACGCTACGGTGTAATAATAATTGATTCAGATACCTTACTGATATACCTATATACCCGATTCGAAATTGTGCAGTATTAATGGTAAAGTAGAACCGGAACTCAAAATTGTGTATTTTTGTAAAATTATAAAGCAAAACCTGTTTTTCGATGTGCTAACTGGCCACTGTTTTTTGTGTTAATTTCAATTCTTTTATTTTAATATCAGTAAAATAAAATCTAAACTGATTTAAATTGCTATAAATGTTCAGTTGAATTAATTTTGCAATTTGTGATTGTACATTCTGTTCAGCTTATTCGTGCATTTTACAATTTTAGCACACGGCTCGATAATACAACTCGCTAAATGAACTCCAAAATATTGCTTGAATACGAGCAATGATTAAACTATTGATGACATTCCGTTAGTCCATTGCGCACAGGTCCCGTATCGTAAATAAATTTAAATAATTACGACTGAATTTTTCTTCTAAATATTATGTGTATATTTATTTATTAAAAATGGAAATATCTATTTTACAAGCTGAGACAAGAACCTGTTACGTTACGTTGCATAAAATATTTGCAAATACAATAAATTTAAGTCAGATAATGTGAGTATAGTTGTAAAAATGAAATAATTTACCCATAAGATGTCTTATCTTTAGTTTACACATTTTCAATACATAATCTGACCGCGTAAAAACCAAAGTTACTCAAGTTGAAGTAAATCTGATAATTGGAGCATAACTACGTGGGTGGTTATGCGGCAATGTGCAGAAAATCCGAAAATTTTCAATTCAATGACTTGCACATATTAATTTATTTTGACAGATATAATTCTTTGAAAAAAAGTATTCGGAATGGATTTCTTGTTCAAAAGAGAAACGCTGATGAATCTTTCGACATTAAAAAATGGGATGCCTATTTATTGAGGATTATAGAGATTAAGTTTTTTATTCATCAAATATGTTTTACAAAGATAGAAACGAGATTATTTATTAAATTATTAAGGCCCTTTGTAAGACAACAAATAATTACACTGAAATATATAATCGTTCAAGAATTTTCAGTTAACATTTAGTAGTATTAATCCGAAAACCATGAAAGGCTAACATGTTGCCTCAATTTGTGGATATATTGCACAAATTGGCTTTAAAGTTAATTTTAGCTGGATCATGCATATTTCTTATGCATTCACGCGTCATCTTGTATTTAACCCGTCGAATAATATCAGTTTCGCAAACTGGTGAGCTTTATCTTATTTTTATTATTGTTTTATCAAGACAGAAGTTTAGATATAGGAGTTCTGATATTAAGTCAAATATAAATTAAGAAATTATATATATATATAATTATATATGATAATTAATTTACTTCTATTGCATTTTTGGTAATTTAAAATTTGCCTCCTTAGGTTAAACTAAAATATAGTTAATTCTATAGATCGAAAATATCGGTAAAACTATGAACAGTTACTAACATCTACAGGTTAAAAAATTTATGTATGTAATTTAGGCTCAAAATGCAACAGAATGGCTCATTGAACTGCCTCTTAAGAAAGCTACGTTTAACTTATGGTTATATTTGTTGGAAACGACTTGATTTAGACCTCTTTCTTTACTATCATCGAAACAGAAGCCTAAAACATAAATTCTCTATGGAAGTAAATGATAAACGTTTTACTTTTTATGCAATACTCACATTAATATATTTATGACTTTGAGCGAAGTTTTTGCAAAATTTTTGCTCCTTATCAATTATTTTTTTCAGCGAAATCACTAAGAATAGCAACAATTACCACTTTAAATAATTTCAGTTGGTAATGTAAACTGCAAAATAAAAAAGGTTATATTTATTTTGAATTTAATGTTATTTAATCTATTTGATGGTTAGTGATTATAAAGAAAACGTATTTCATATATCATAGGCCAGCATAACTTTTGGCAATATATCTTTAGCAATACCGAAACAACTTAATTACTTGGTCCTAATTATTGTTAACTTGCACTTGAGGAAATTCAATATAAAAGAATTTGGATCAGTCTTCAACAAATATACCGAAAACTACTAGAAATATGATTTTCATCCTCTATAATACTTTTGCACATAAAATAATTTTAATCAACACGTAGCTTTTACCGCGCAAATTGGATTTTTTTGGAAAGATACAAAGCTGCTTTAACATAGTAATTTGTGAGATATTATTAAAAAACATAATAAGAAGTAAAAATAAAACACTGTCATACTGTTTTGCACTTTTCTAGAAATTTGAATCACGAGTTGTTCGAGTGATTATTTAGTATATGAACAAAATGTTTATTATGTCAAATTTTTAAATTATGAATTATTATGAAATATTTTATTTTGGTTCCTTATAAGTTTAAAATAAAATATTATTTTGGAATCATTTTTCGTTGTTTTATAAAATATCATTATTCTGTTTTACTTTTGCTATTACTCAAAAACATGCACAGATTGCATGTTAAATATTTTCTTAATAAGAATTTATTTTGGCAACCATTATATTGGTGACTTTTGCTGGCTTGATAACTTGAAGAAAAACGTCTTTGTACGCTTTAAAGGATAGGCATATATAATATATAGTCAGTAAGTTTTCAAGTCGAAATTCCGAATTTTTCTATAAGATTAACTCCACTGGTGCTTGAATAGAAATTCGTGTAAAAAATTTTACCGCCCAACTGTGTCACGTTTCGCCATATCTCATCTGAAATGTTAGGCCAAATTTAAAGGATGCTCAATAAATTTGGTTAGATTAATTGGCAAATTTTTTAAAATCTCATGCGCTTAATATCATTGGCAGAAATACTCATGCATGCACACATTAAATACACGAATGAACACACAATTTCTCTATTTATATTCAGTTAATTGGATGACTGCTTTTGATATCCGCAGTAAACTCAACAAAAGAAAATAACGTAACATGATAAACTAATTGATGTTAATTTTGCATGTGATTCGATAATTTATCTGTGCTAATATCTGGTATGTTTTCTAGATAAAAACATGGCAAAAAGAAATTCATTATAAATGGAATTCTTTATTAATTCATAAACCGGAGTGCAGTCTGAAAATTGTCTGAAATAATATGAGTAGGCGAGGCACATAGCCAATTCTATTGACAAATATTGAATAATTTACCATAATAAACATCCATGATCCATATTCGTGCCTAATTACGGATGTTATTAACAAGTTCGTTTATATTTTAATTATATGAATATGCTGCAACATCGCTTTTCAAGTTTTGATTAATAAAACGTAAAATAAGAAACATAATCATTTCACACGTAAATTGATCGTGAAAACATTTTATTATTACGTTGCATAATATACACTACAAATCATGTACACCTGGCTTGATAAGCCCAGATCAAATTAACATTTGAATGTAAATATATTGAAAGGTACATGTAGGAACGAAAAATTGAATTATGCCTGTAGAAACTTAGATTGGTGAAAATCTGTGTCAATTAACATTATTAATGAATATATACGTTCCTTGCATATTTGAGCCAAATATGCAAATTTAACACGGAAAAATGTAAGGGCACATGCTCAATTTAATTTATTCACAAAATCTATGGTGTTATACAACTGTCAACTAATCGAAGTGAGTGCATCAGTTATAACACTATATCAATTAGAGATTTAATGATAAATTAGGAATGTTCTTTGTTCTTTCTTCAAATATATTTTCATTATAAATTCAATATTGATTCGTGTAGCAAAGACAGTTCATCCGGTCGCTCGGTTTAGTCCTTTTGAGGACTCTTTAAGTATTAACGAGAATTTTCTGCAGAGGGGATACCAACGTGGGCACATTTGCTCTGGAATCTGTGACTCTCTCCATAAGTTTTCAGTTAAATATTATTAATTTACATGTACACCAATTCAGGTGGAACTGTATTCCTAGATATAAATTTAGTCTTTGCAATTGTCCAACTAACTTTATAAATATTTACTTTTAAAATATTGAAATACAAAATTGAGTATAATACAAAGGGTGGGGGAAAGAAATAATGACATTGCCGGGATAAATGATCATTATTTAGTGAAATAAGCTTAAATAAGTTATTAAATAGAATAGTTGATGGTAAAATAAGAAAGTTATGATAAATAATTTACGAAAGCAGAAGCGTTCAAATCATTATAAACTCTAAATTTAAAAAAATGCAATGAAAGAACGTTTAAAGGTTGATCATTTAAAGTATTGTACTATCAGTAATTGATTAACCAGTAATAAGACAATAAGCCAATTACTAGGCCCAACATAATCCGATATTTTAAATCTTTTATTGGAGCTAGGCTCAGATTCTGTTAAGTGCAATCGTCTTTGCCCACCATTAGCTAGTGCCGAATTAAAAATCAAACTAAACGATATTTTCAGCGCTGTTTTATTCATAATATCATCTCTTAATTTAATTGTGATAAATTCATTAATTAATCTCGCCCTCTTTTCGCAACTAAATATCGGTATGCGTTTGCAATCATCCAAATTAATAGAAATTCCGGTCTCTATTGCATGACGGGCAAGACCAGATTTAGCAATACGTCCATACTTAAATGCAGTAATATGTACGCTTCTTCGTACCTTGATTGAGCTCATGAGTTCAAAATCTACCATGAGACTGAAAGTGTTGCATAAAATTATATAAACTCCTGATGTTTCTAAGGGTTAAACTTCTTATTTTGGTTAAGACATTCAGTGGCCAGTTTAAGAGGCTATCTTAAAACTGTTCTTATATAGTATTTTAAAGTTACTGATTTTACTTTCCTGCTTAGTTTACAGTCCGGTAGTGCCATGATCTTACGTTTACGATCCGCTATATCAGCTTTTATGTACTTCAAATTAGGATAATATTTTCTTGTCATAAACCTAATTGTTGTTTTTATTAAATTAAGATAGTAACCAGTAGATTTGAAAACTAACTCCATATTTTCTATGTTTGTCAATCTATGGAATCAATTTTTCAATGATTTGAATATACGGATTTTCATCGGATACTGATTATTTGATTTGAAATCATGCAGGATTCTCGTTTAATTCTACTTATTACAAATGTCTCTTTCTAATTTCTGACCGTTTCCAAAGAAATTGAACTTCCTCAAACATTAGATTTGCCTGATGACTCAGTTTGAATTGCACGTATCTGCTGAAACGTCAGTGATGAGTATAAATGATGTGTGCAGAAGGAACTATCACAATTGCTTTATTAGCTTGTTGCTAAGTCTTTTGATGCACTGAGGTCGATGTAGTATACCAATAATGATATTCTAAATATCGCCTACGTCGAAAAAAACTAGAAATTATGCTTTGATAGTCACAACACGCTTCATGTTATTTTGAAACATCCAGTTTCGCTATATTTTAGTATTTCAGTCGGTTGTAATTTGAGCATTTAGACAGTTGCATTATAATATAATCTACCTGCAGTTCGCAATCAGCAACTAAGATTTAAAATAGTATGACAGAAATGCACGATTGTTTATAATATTATCTTAATCATTTATCATCGTTGAAGTGGAATGACCTATTTAAAATAACGACATTTTATCATTTGCACCACACGTTTATATTTGAAATTAAGCGACAGTTTCTACAGAAAATATGTCTAAATATTTTATACATATAAACTAACATTTAATGAGATGCTGAATATGCTTTATAAGCTGGTCAAATTGTGTCTGAATTTTGCAATTAACGAGAATGCTCAATATTATAAGTTATTAAATCCAGTATGCATATGAAGCAAAGATTCATTAAAAAATATTATTCCGTGTGTGAGATGTTCATTATTATAGGATATGTGTTCTTCATTTTTAAGATAGTATTATATTTAATGTTATTATGAAATCAAACCAAAATGCTCAAATTACAATAATCGTAAATCTGGACAAAATCTAAGAAATCGTTTTTGGTTAACAATCGAAAATATAAGTATGTATTAGGTTTTGCGAACCTAGTAATAAATTAGTTCAGTTGTGACCAGAAGGATAAACCAAAGGCAGCATGAACGGAAAGTATAATCTCATCACATTCGTTTCGTGCTTACTGGCGACTCATCAGTAGGAGCCGGTATTACGCCCTTTAACCACTATATATTTGGTAGGAGAATGTGGAATAATAGGACGGTACAATCTCCTAGACGAATGTGTAATCCTGCAATAGTGAAACTAACATCATCTAAAGTCAACGACAATGCGACTTCAACGCTGACTCACACTATATAATATATATACGAGTCTGTAAAGGATACTAACACTATGGCTATTGTGTTAGTAACCGATACCAACATTATTGTACCGAAAAGGTACATGGTACTAACACTATGGTTACCGAGTCGGTACATGATACCAACCTGATGGATATCAATTTACACATTCGTCTAGGAGATTGTACCGTCCTATTATTCCACATTCTTCTACCAAATATATAGTGGTTAAAGGGCGTAATACCGGCTCCTACTGATGAGTCGCCAGTAAGCACGAAACGAATGTGCATGAGATTATACTTTCCGTTCATGCTGCCTTTGGTTTATCCTTCTGGTCACAACTGAACTAATTTGTTACTAGGTTCGCAAAACCTAATACATACTTGCATATATATTAGCTCTTCGCAACAAACAATATTTAATCGAAAGTATATTTTATTTCTAAATTAAAAAAAAGATTATTTGTATTTTCGAAAGGTACATCTGTTTAAGATCACATGTCACTTGATCGCCTAATACGTAAATGAGTTAAAAGAAACTTAATCACTATAGGGTATTTTATGTGAATCGTCTTGAGCTCTTAAAAAAAAAATTATTGCACGGGCGGTGAAAAAAATTCTTAAAATCAATTTGGCGAGCTCAATGTAAATACAAATCCAAATGTAATTAACCAGTCGTCGAACAACAGCTAAACTACCTCCGGTCGCACGCACTGACGCGTTTCGATCTTCCATGATCATCATCAGAGTACGACGGCAAACTGACTAGCGAGGATCAAAGGTCCTTAAAGGCCACTATTACTTTTTTTAAATATTTTTATTTTTATATTTTCTGTACTGAAGGACAAAGTGTAATTATTTTATATTATTTTTCCAGATCTTATAATTAGACTAGAAATTGCGCTACACATATTTAATACCATACATATATTTGCCTAATAAAAGCAGTTATTAGAAAGAAAAATTATTATTTAAAGGACTTGATTTGACAGAAACTGTTTTTAATTTCAATTTACAAGTTATTTAATATTTTTAATAAGAGAAACTCATTACAAGTTCCCACATAAATTTTAATTAATTTAATTTTAAATGCACCAATTAAAACTTGATCTTTTATATTATATATATATATATATATATATATATATATATATATATATATATGTGTGTGTGTGTGTGTGTTTCTGTGCGTGTGTTTGTGCTAATTGGAAAAGAAGCAATTATTCAATATCATAGGATCACTTTTAATTCTTGCAAGTTATTAGGAATATTATTATAGCTTTTAACCCAAACGAAATGAATTACCATTTAAGTCTTAAAAATAAAGCAAACTTATTTTAATTTTGATATAATATTTATTTCTTCAATTTATGATTTCTTATAGCTGATTAATTATAAAAATAATGCGTGAACTTCAAAAAATTGGATTACGACTTATATTTTTTAAAAGAAATTTAGATTTATCTTGGAATATTATTTTTAAAAGCCCTCACAAATAACATTAATTCATTTTGTGTAACTTCAAATTTCGTTTAATTTAAATAGACAAAGCAATTTATAATCTGCTACATAAATGAAATCGCTCATAATTATTTTTGAAACTCCAATGGCAAAAAGTGACACAATAAATATTTTAAAATAAAAATTTATTTCTAAAGTTAAATTTTGAACACCATTTCAATATGATTTTAATTTGAAATTATATTATACCCTGAAAATGTCCATTACATATAAAATCGATTAGAGCACATTTTAATTAAATAAATAAAAACCAAAGTATTATTATTATTATCAAATACATAATCTAACTGGTTTTTTCTTTGTGGAATATATTACACATGATTCCATTGTGGTTTTGTGAAAGAAATTTATTGATACAGGCATCTAGAATAACGTATATAAAGTAATAAAACACTTTTAATTCTATAATTATTTTTTCATTTGAAACATTGGTTGTATGGAAATTCTCTTCAATATTCTGTAAATGACAATTAAATTTTCCTAATTATTTAAAAAATTTTGATATAAGAATCAATCCAACTTCTTGATTATTTACAAAAGATAAAAAGACTGCCGTCAATTTTGGCTATTTATTATCACTATCAGTCAATTAATTCACCTGTGTTGAATTTACTCATTATTTATGTATAATTTGAAGTATTATTTCAAGGTGATATGGCTTTTAATTTTTATATGATCAGTTAAAAGAGATTAGAATAAACGAATGATTTCAGAATATTAAATTAACATAACCTTTTCTATTTAAAGAAATATTGGCTTACCCATCGATTTTAACATTTGTAGGCAAGCTCTTGGACCTTGACTACTACTTTGATGACTGAGATTAAGTCGTCTCAGAGCTCTCTGTACCATTGCTATTGTGTAGATCGAAAAGCCACCAGATGTTTGTAGCGAAGGCAAAATCGAAGATCTACGCCGTTCCATGATTGTGGACGTGGACAATTTCGGTCTTAAGGACATACTGGAATAGAATAAGATATAAATTCTTTGATAAAACATTTCGAAAACCAAATAATACCTTTTTAATAGAATATCTTTGAGTAATGCAAAATGTTCTGTGTAACCTCTTACCAGGGAAACTTCTCAACGCGCCTAATTAAATTTGTGAGTTGTACATTAGCTTTTGCACCACATGCCATGACCGCCGTTTCTTCTAATTGATGCCAAATGAATTTCAAATCACATTTAATAATTACTGCTATAAGTTATGATTTTTTTATCAATTTTGTTCTAAGACAGCGAATAAGATCCAAAAATTTCAATCCACAAACGAAGGGATCAAAATGTTGGCTAGTTTAAATGTAAATTGTATTATGTTCACTGCTTGCGAAAAACGCAGTTTCAGTAGTGTTGCTCAAATATAATGTTTATATTTATGCCGAAAAATACAAAATGCAAACGTTATTTAACCATTTAATTTCAGACATTTATTTAACTATTCTTTAAATGAAGTAAACGTCAATCAAATGGTGTTTAACCAGTCGTCGGAAAACATAGCTAAACCACCGCCGGTTGCACGCAGTGACACGTTTCGATCTTCCATGATGATCATCAGAGTACGATGGCAAACTGACAAGCGTTGTGGAAAGCAAAAATCGATATGCGGCTCTTACTTCTAGTAACCTCGCATACATTGTACTTACTGGAAATGACGGCTGCCCAATTTCTATGCTGTCACGGACTGTAAAGTTCTGTAGCTTTCACCACATTTTTATACAATTAAACAGTTATTCTTTCATCAGAAAAAGGTCAGTCATGATAATCACGAATCCTCTGTGCATTTCTTAAATTAATGGAATGCCAGCTGATCAGCTGGTTGGATAAGACAATGAAAGTGATGTAACGAAAAGAATTTAGGGCCGTTTGCAATGAGCCATTTTAATTTTTATTATAAGCAAATATCACACGCGTCGATCTCAAAAAGTAAGAAGCAAATTGACTATTAACTTGAGAACTATTGCTTAAATGAAAAATACACCGAAGTTTAACTTAATTTAATAGTCGTTCAAGACTTGGAAGCCATTGGGAAATCATTAAGATGTAAAAAGTTGGGAAGAGTTTTCCGAATTTGTTTACAAGTTAGTAAAATTAAGAGTTTAAACTTCTAATGTGTTTATTTAATATTAGTTCACTATAAACTGATGTCCGTCCAAAGGAAAATATAAAAAAAATTGTGTGTCAGTATGTCACCTCGCAGTAGATCTGGATAGATTACGATACCTGAAGTGTTCGGATCTCCAATTCATTTTAATGGGCAACTATACAGACAAAATTACGCTCTTGGGATGAATTCTGCTCTGGCTAATGTCATGGCCAATGTGTTTATGTGCAAGTTGAAAGGAAAGAATTCTTTGCTCTTGAAACAAAAACCTGTAATGTAGATGATACGCTTTTGGTTAATGAAAGCCATGTGCAAGCAGAAATCTGTTCCAAATTTAAAAATATGAATTTATAAAATTCGTTGGGTAATTGAAAACAAGGCAGACGATATTCTGCCATCTACTGATGAGTAGAAAAAATGGCGTATTGTTCAGATCAGTTGCCTAAAATAAAACACACACAGCGCTATGGTAACAATTCACCTGCAGCTTCGTCCTGAAATAGTAAAATGTAAATTTAAGACCATACGCTATTTGGCATCACGCAATGGTTCGCCTGTCAGTGTGGAGATCCGTGTAGGTGGTGTGCGTATTTAACATATTATTAATGGTTGCTCACCACATTTGTGTATAAGTGTGTAACTAATGATAGAAGAAGACCCGTTAAGAATGTTTGAACAGTAAATGGGAAACCGGGGCATATCTACCTAAAATAAAAATAAAAAAGGCAATAACATTAAAGAAATATAGATTGCGCTTCGCATTGTTGTTTTCATATTATGTATTTGACTTAATTTTGACGATATTCACCACCAAACTTTCTTCATCTATTGTGTGAGACACAATTAACTTACAAATAACAGCTAACGTTATCCAAAATTGTAGTTCTAACTGTGAACAATCAGATCGAGACAGATGCAGTTGAACATGGAACTAAATTTCATCGGGATATATATTGTTCTTGTGTATGTGAAATTTATGCGAGACTGCTAGATGTGAGAGCCACATTTTTAATTATGATTTACATTTATATATTCAATGTGGTCTGATCCTCGATACTCAGTTTGCCACCGTAATCTGTTTATGGCCATCGAAGGTCTTAACGCTTCAGTGCGTGCGAATGTCGGTAGTCTAGCTATGTTGTTCAACGACTGGTTAAATACAATGGGGTTGGTGTTTACTTCAAGCTCACAAACGTGATTTAAAGAATTATTACCACCACCGGCGCAACAAATTTTTGTTAAACTGTATTGCTTATGTGTGTATAAGTGGCGAAATCTGTACACAGTTAATGTTCCTGACTGCATTGAAATTGGGCGGAGGACATTTCCAGTCAAGTTCAATATATGTGAGAGTGCTAGATTTGAGAGCCGCATATCTAACTTTGATTTCCATGTATATTGAATGCAGTTTCATCTTCGACATATATATATATATATATATATATATAATACAATACAATATATATTATATATTTTTAATTTATTATACAATATAAAACACGGATGTATATATTCAAAAAAATAAATTACTTTGTGAATGGACAAGTACGCTTTTCATTTGTAAATTTTAAAACCGTCAGAGATGCCATATAGGCTCCACCTTAAATTGATTTTGTGTGTCGTAGGGGTCTCGTGTTTAGAGCACCGGATTCCGAAGCAGACATGCCCATGTTCTATCCGTGTCCGCGGTAAATACTGGACAGGAAGTGAATTTTCCTTTCTGCAAAATGCAATACATAGTCTTTACTGAAAAATTTCCGTTAATAATGGGTCACGAGTTTATATCAAGACCGCATCCTTGATTAAAGTAATTGATATCACCACCAGCGCAACCAATATTCGGTTACTTAATAGAATATTTATTTAGAATACTACTTCCCTTTGTAGCATGGTGTCTGTTGTATTATGAGAGACTGAGGATGGTTAGTTGGAAATTCAGGTCTGAAGGGATACCGTATAGGTTCCAGTGAAAGGCAAAAGCAAGCTAAAAGACAGTAGTTAGTTTATAACTGAAAATAGTTTTTAGTGTGCGGCCGAGTTGCTTACTGGTGTGAGTGTCAGATTGCAAAGAAAACGAGCCCAGGTTCCGGCGGTTATATCAGGATCGCAACCTTGATTAAAGTAATTTCTATTTATGTTTGAATGATGAAACTAAACAGTATTATGTTTTTTTTAATTTTGACATCAATGATTTTCTCTTTGCAACATATAAATGAGGATACTATATAAAATTGTTAATAAATTGTTTCAATAACAGAAGAATTCAAATACATAAATACATCAAAATATCTATTTTATAATTTGACTAGGTTAATTAATGTCATAATGAATTTAATTAAAAGTTACATTTTAAATAAAAAACAGCTTTTCACCATATGTAATTATTGATGCTCAACTGATAGCATTGTACGAGGAAGCATAATTATAATTAGATTGTAATTACAACTAAATTATTTCTTAACCTAAGAGATTTGAGGAGAGATAACTGTCATTCAATTGATTAACAGAGAACCGAAAATGCTACTCTACAAATTTAAGTTTGCTGAATAAAAATGTAATTACAGCAACCAGGTTAATTGATCGGGTTCCTGCATTAAATGTTCTAACACCTCCATGTAATTATTTAATGAGGCAGTAATAAATGAACTCCTGAATGCAAAATCGCATAAATAATAAATGATATATTTTCGATTTAATACTATGATATGTAGACGATCTTCTAAACGTTTTTCTCTTAAATTGATAACATAAGGTTCAAATTTAAGTTTGCTAAGATGAATTGGGACATATTGGAATCAATTTAAACTTTATTAATAAATGAATGAGATTGAAACCTTATAAATAACACTCCAATGGCTATATTCACGGTTGATGTTAATTAAAAAGAAATTCCTCGCTGAAGCGCACAAATTAAGATAAAATAAAGCTATAGCAAAGACAGTGGCGGCAGTGGAGCTGCAAAAGGGAATAGAAAATAATAATTATTTGTATTTATTATACACAATTGACGTCTTTAAAATGAACGAAATTCCTAAAATTAACTGATGGAGAATAAATCAGTTTTGTTGAACAAAAACGACTTCGTCTGACGCTTTGTGATAATTAGTAAGAATTTTGTCTGCAAAAATGACCAACCTAACTGCAGAGTTAGGGATAATTAAGTCTAGGTAGGTGATACGATTATAATCGCCCAACTAGTATTGGTGAATTCATCATCAGACTCGATGAAGCTTTGGTTATATACCAAATGCGCACCACGTATATGAGTGTAATGCCATATTGGTAAATTGTGCATTTAAGGTAAAACAAATTTGTTGCGGCTATTTTGAGAAGGATTAAATTTCACAAAATTATTTCAGATAAAGCCTTGGATTGCTATGTATCACGACCTTATTACAAACCAGTTTCATTCAATTTAAATGTGATGTCTAACAGTGAAACAAAGTAATGGGCTTTTGCATTAATGATTAACAAAATAAAATTGTATGTAGAGTTATTATATCATTTTAACGAGAGCTCTTATAAATGAACTCAACTTCAAGGGTTGAAAGTGCATTTTCAGTTCATGCGCGCACTTATCATTGTTCTAGGGCATAAAAATATTCAAGTGACTTTAAATATCTGTAAATGAATAAATAAACCAAATTATATACGTATTGAGCAAATTCATTAGAAAGCCATTATTTCATCGATTTTAAAAATGAAGGCACAATAGACACTTTTTACTTAGTATGAAATAGAAAATCCAAATAATACTGTGAAGAAGACCTTTAATTTTATCCGGCTGTGTAAATTTGTGCCAAATTCACCTTGAAAATGACTAGGAAATTTAAGTTTTCTTGAGTTTATTGTCAAACACGCTTTGAACTCAATAAATTTTGCATCGAGAATCCTGGACGGTCCAACCTCCTTTACATGTATGTATTAAAGCAGCAACATTGTCAACTTCACTGAAATGCGAAAAGATTGCAACTTCAATTCCAGCTCGCTTTACGTAACACACACAACATTTGAGTTGCGTCAAAATCAATATCTTTGTAGAATTGCTTATTTTAACCAAATTTGTAAAAACATGTTTTTTTAATCAACTTCTATTCCATAAAGAGCTAAGTATTCAGGCTTTAAAATCACAATTTTCATCGAAATGTGGATTATTGGTACTCATTACCGGAATGATATATATAATATATATCGAGATTGCATTGAAGTCTCACTGAGAATTTCTTTATGTTGCTACTGCTTTAATGCAAACACGTGCAGGAGTAAAATTCATCGTTTGACCATCCAAAATGTTTCGTCTAATTATAAACTGTGCTCAGGGCGTATTGCCTGCGTCAACTGATGAGTCACCAGAAGACATATATATGTCAGAATTTATTGGTTTATGGCATATGTTTGTTGGGAATTCGGCCTATTGTCCTGGTAATAAAAAAGCATTTTGCAAATTATGCCACACATAATAAAGAAGTGCTTACAAGTTAGTTCAGTGCAACGTTGAATTTAAAATTTTTTTTCATTGTATACAATGAACGTTTACATTTTATTCGAGAAAAATTACTACGACGCCTGCCGTTATTATCATTTTAATCGACATTTTATCGCGATTCGGTAGGCAATAAAGTAAATTTTTACGCTTTTCTTCATACTGTTTGCCATTTCGTAAGTGCATTCCTTTTAATTCGAAAGGAAGATATATTTTCTTTCGACGACAAACTTGTTACCGAAAAATATTTTGACCAATCTTGTCAAAAGGCGATGCACAACATCGCAACGAAACAAAGATGGAAGCGTCTTACGTGTTGTCCCTCGTGATTAAATAGTTTTGAAATTGATAGAACGTTCACTTTAAACAAGACAGCGAATAGCAGCTTTGATTGGATCAATCTATGAAATGTAAAATGTCGATCGTTTGTGTGCCTAGGCAATTGCAGACTTGTAGACCTAAAGCAGAATTAACTTGACTTTCGAAAACATCTCTCAAACTATTTTATTCAAAACGATATATGTGGCGTTTTAAGGATGACTCATTTTTATCATAAATTACTGTTTTTAAGAAAAAATTCTATCAATTCTAGCCAGAATTGTCCGTAAAAGGGCACAATTTTATTATTTTATTTTGCTTCTCGATTCTAAAAAAATTCACAGAAACATATGGATAGCATGTTTATATAAAATTTTAAAGAACATCTCGCTAAAGTAAAAAATTTTAAATTTGCATATCCTTACTTTTTAAGAGTATAAAATATGATTTCCTTTTATAAACTTTATTCAAACTTATAATTTTTTTCAAAGTAGAAAAGACAAAACGCCTTGTAAGGACAAAATGTGAATGCTTCGTATTCTTGGCATAAAGAATTGTAGTAGGTGTAGCTTTTAGTCTTGAGTTTGATAAAATATGTGTAATCAGCTAATATGCGGACGAGAAGTTTGATACTCCGTTGAACAAACCAAAACGATTTTGGCATACAAAGAAAGTTAATATTCAAGAGTTTAAGCAAAAAATTGTATTTGCAGTAGCCTTATTTCCGTCAAATTAATTAATGGTAAATTTAGCAATTTAAACTGAATTTTTTTATCTTCTATGCAACAATTTTTCGGTTAATTGGTTAAACTGAAACATTGCACAGAAAACTGATAAAGCAGTTACGTCTGCGATTGTGCTACGATTGAGCAGTTGAAACTCTGCACAATTAGCGTGCTTGTGCGACTACTTTTTATGAGTCGCATCTATAATTTTGGCTCGTTAAAGCCATTTAGTACTCATGATAAACAGGGATGATCAAATCGTATCATTGTATGTAAATGACAGCAGGTTTGTATGTTTGATTTACCGTTTTAAGATGGGATGATGATTATTTCGAGTCAATTAACTTTTTTTGAAATATCTGTTATGACCAACCGCTTGGCCGGTGGTAATCTAAATGAAATATTGAGCGAGGTATCGAAAACTCCAGGTTTAATGATAAACACTTTAGACATTCAAAATTGCCCAATAAGAATGAATCCATGGTGCAATAATTAAACATTTTGTTAAATAATTATGGAGTTCTGTTAGTTTATGAATTACCGTACAAGGTTAACGAACTCATTAGTGCAGTTATCTATTTAAACATTGTTGGATAGAAGAACTAACAAATATTCATCAATGAATTATTTATTGTTTACCAAGTTGCGTGTTTCATCAGTTAGAAATAAAATTATTTTCCAAAATTAGCAGGAACGAAGTTAATAATGTAATAAATCCATTCGACATGGGCTTACTAGTGATTTATCTGTAATGGCTAGCACTAAATAAACAATTCATTATAAATTTAGTCAAAAATGTAGGACATTTGAACGGTGAAATATTATACAACTATAGGTTTAACAAATAAAACACAGCGTTACACCGGCACAATACAATGCTGTTTAGCTACTGCATAATCAGGACATTCAAAGATATGTAGAGGCTGCAAATGAACACGAGGTCGCCCAATTCTCGTGAAATATGCATTATGAAGTTGTTGAATAAACTTTACATAACGTCATGAGAATTGCACCCTTAAAATCAACTAAGTAGATTTAACTAGTTTTAACCAGTTGCTCGCCTTGTTGACCATTGCGTGTACGAACATTCTTTCCTGCATATTGCCTTCTGTATCGCAATGTTAATTAGATTTATACTGAACCCCTGGCAACATCGCATAGTATGCAGATTTCAGTGTTGATTGCTCATATTAATGGGCAATCCTTGTCACCCCTAATGATGACAGTGGTAGCTTTTGTGAAATATGTATTACGCAGATGTTGAATAAAATTTATATAACGTCAGGTGTACATTGCCCTTGAAATTAACTCACTAGATGTAAAATGTACGAAACGGGTATACGTTAACAAAGCTATGCTTCTTAAATAGGTTAAATTTCACCGATAATTGAACACTAAAACTGCTAAACCTCATAATCTGGCACTGATCAACATTGATTCACATATTTTTGTGTTAATTTTTGAAGCACATGAGCGTTAAATATTTATGGCTTCGCACACATAAAGTGTACGCAAAGATGCATTATGAATGGCCTACACTATATTTGTGTATTAGACGTTGCGCATCTAATAACAAATTATTTCAAATATGACTAGCAGGATATATCAAATTCAGCATGAACGGAAGGTTTAAACTCGTGCACATTCATTTCGTGTTTACAGGCGACTCATCAGTAGGAGCCGTTATTACGCACTTACCCAGAATATATTTGGGTGCGTAATGTGGAAAAATGAGACTGTACAATTTTCTGTACGAATGTGTAAACCCGCAGTAGTGAATCTAAGGTCATACAAAGATTTCGACAATGCGACTTCAAATCTAACGAACTACATGTAGTACATATAAAAATTCTGTTAATGATACCTACACTATGGCTATTGTGTTAGTACTTGATACCAACATAGTGATTGACGAAAAGGTATATGATGCGTTCCGTTCATGCTGTCTTTGGGGATTTATTTCTGTTAATATTTTAATTAATTTGTTACTAGGTGTGCAACAAATAAAACAAAATTGTATATATATATTTGATCTCCGCCACAAACAGTATCTAACTGTTATATATTTCATTGAATTTTGTCATGATTACACCGAAATGTGATTACTGTTATCGATCAAGACCACATTGTAACAGGTGTTCAGAAGTATTTTTAATTCTAAATTTTGGTAAAAATTAATGTACATTGAAATCAATTGTGTAGGTACCATGTACGTTTACGGTAACATAAGGGTGGTGTCGGGTTCTGACACAATATCAGTATTGTTGGTTCCCTTTACAAACTTGGTATATATATATATACATATATATATATATATATATATATATATATATATATATATATATATATATATATATATATATATATAGTTGGATTTAATTCTGTCGAAGACTTTGTATGAAGTTAGCTACACTTCTGCAGATTTACACATTCGTATAGGAGATTGTACCGTCATATTTTCCCACATTCCTCACCCAAATATATAGTGGGTAAGTGCTTAATACCGGCTCATACTGCTGAGTAGCCAATAAGAACGAAACGAATGAGCACGTGAATATGTTTTCCGTTATACCGTCTTCTTTCTGGTTATATTTGATCAAATTTGTTACCTGGTGAACAACACATAATACAAAATTGCACATATATTAGTTCTCCGCCACAAACAGTATTTAACTGTTATATGCTTTGGATCATGTTGGTTCACATTTTATCAAAAGCATATGACAATGTTAGCATGATCGAGAGTTTTAATCTCATTTTGCATGATCGTTTCGTGCTTACGGGCAACTTATGAATAGGAGCTCACATTTCATCTTATATTCACTATATATCGCATTGTTGAATTTACGGCAATTTTTCGAGCAAGTTCATATTTCGCGTTTAAAGAATAATTACTAAAAAAACATTGAGACACACGTGAATCAATTCCTATCAATAGATCTCCCGAAAGATAACCATTAATAAAATATGACAATAGAAAAAAATAAAACCATGTTTATACAAGGCAGTCGAAGAAGTGCCATTTTCACATGATCATATTTTTCCTAAACTAGCTGTATTTTTTTGTAATTTAATAAATTAAGAAAACCTGTATGGGTTTAGAACGATGGCTTTTATGCGTAATGCAATAAAAATCCGGATAAAATACCACACATGAAGAGTTATACTCAGACAGACACACATGCTGTTCCCATTTAGGTGCAAAGTTTATGGCCTGTTTATCTTCATAGATTGAATATATATTAGCGAATACTTTGTTTGTCTGTCTGTTTGTTTTGGTGTGTATTTGTTACTACTTGGGTGTCTTTGTAACCAGTTTGTTGTGATATGATTTCAGCTAGCCAGTCAGCCTAAACCCATTTTGCTCCATAATTTTGCAATGTGAATAGAAATATAATTCGTTCATGATATGATCCGACGAAGCTAAGTTATTTTTAAATCTACTGGGAAATTATTCATTTATAATATAGTCATTTTGAAATCTACGTCGCATTTTACAATTTACAGAATTTATACGCACAATAGTCGACCTCACAATTACCTTTTATAAAAATATATTTCATTTTAGTCTATTAATATATTAATAGCAAAAATTAAAAGTGATATGGCGCGGCATTTAGTTGGAACAACTTTGTACACTAGGTTAATAAGTTAGCTTTTGCTTGGTATGCAGATGAATGCATACATGCGCACCATTTCCTTAAAAACTTCTACCAGTTTAAATAAAACAGTTAAAGGACATTATCCACTTGGCTTAACAACTATCCAATTTATTATTGCAATTAGTTTATTGTTGAAAAAGACACCCCGAACTGGAATCTTATTATTTTGAAATAAAAATGAAGACAGTGAATATGAAAATCTTGAATCGAAGATTAATGACCAGGTAAGTAATCAATTCTCTGTCGTGCAAAATGTTTTCTTCGTATAGAGGTGTGAGAGATAAGTTTGCTTTTAATCCATATTTAGCGCAATGGCTCTTCACATTTTGCCAATAGTTGGTTTGTTGATCGTCCGACACATAGGTATCAGCAAAGTATACTTACCCTATGTAATTAAACCCTTGGCGGTAACTTTTATTAGAGTTGGCTAGCAAATAAGAAAATATATACCATTTAAAAAATTAGGGATTCAATTAGCATATGATGAAATATACATGAGCATATATAGAGTTAAAGACTGCGAAGAAAATGTACTCCAGTTCTAACCCTTCCACGGCAAATTCGGTACGGTACTTTACATGTTCCCAATAAGGGCGAAACCAGTCAACTGGATGAATTGCCTTTGCCAACTTTGGCAATGTCTAGTTTTTACTGAAAAAACAAAAATAATCAAAATACTGCCATTATTCTTCAATTTTAAAATAACTTCCAAATATAGAATGGTACATATTTTCTAATGAGGGATTCGGGGTGGATAGTTCGAAATTAATTTCGAAATTATTGACACAAAGGCTCCAACTGAAGCAAAAGCTAACGAAAGATATGTTAATGTATAACTAAAAATTGCGTGTAGTATGCGTTTTAAAGTATTAATTATGGGGAAAGTTATTGATTTTACTCTATAATATGTTTAATTTATAGATTATGAATAATGAAAAAATTATTAAATTTCCAAATAAATTGATATTTTGGAGCAACATATTACTATTTTATGTAACTGGATAGTATAAAATTGTATATTTTATACCGTCAATATGCATATAGTCCAATCCTGTCATTAAAATGTAATGATATTTAACTTTTGCAGGTGACTTTGTGTCTGTCCATATCAACTGAGTGGAAACGGAAAGTAGAATAGTTGGTGGATATATATATTTTGAGTGTCTACTTGAAGAAAATCCTCACTAATACCATGAAGTGCCTAGAAGTACAAAACCCGTCTAGAAGATATGATACATCTACTAGATTATGCAAGGCTTTGTTAGCATCAACAGAATACGTAGGATTGGATTACATTGTAATTAATTAGCTCAATATCCTTCAAACTCAGAAACAGACGTGCTCATGTTTGAGCTCTGTCCGGGGCAAATTCTGAACAGTATTTGAAGAGTTCACATTAAGGACAAAACAAGTCTACTGGACGAATTTATTTAAATTATTCGCTGACAAATAAATATATATAATGGGATTGGTATTTATATCAAGATCGCAACCTTAATTTAAATAAACACTTGTGACATATTGTCTGTTTTATAGTTACATATCGTGAGGGAAAATTTAAAGTTTTGGTAGTAAGCCATTCAAACGAGTTTCCGCCTTTAGGTAGAAATGAAAGAAGAACATAATTTGGCAAGTTAGTAAATTGTATGCAAGGCGTGGCTTTGGTTATGACTGCACGGCGAAAACACCCGGACTTAAAGCCTGATCACGGAAATTCTAGTCGTTATCAATTATTAGACGCGTTGTGAAACTGGTCTGCTAGAGAAATTGCTTCCAGTATTTTTTGCAATTTTACTTTTTTCCACCATTAAAATATTTATTTTTTATGAGTTATTATTTTAACAAACTGTGTTTGCAAGTATATATCAAGTCAAAAAGTAAATAGGCTATACAAATAAGATGTATAGCCTAAAAAATTTTTGTAGTACTATTTTATTATTAAGCGCCCATTTAAATTACAAAAATTATATTTTATTATTTTAAACAATTATAGAGAATATCGCTTACTTTCAAATATGTATTCGTTTCGAGGTAATAAATATATTATTTTGCATGTGTATTTTTTTCTTCTGGATTAACAAAATTTTCTTCAAATCTGTCTTCTGTGAAATAATTTGTATTAATTTCTGACTGGGATGATTGTTTTTCACGATGTTTTGTAAAAAATGGCTATATTATCATTTATATTAATTAGCCTTTGATCTATTTAATCAATTTTGACGAGTGTAAATTATTCTGTCTGAATTCTTGCTCAAAGAAGAAACTATTTATACTGTTTTTATGACAGCCATGGCAATCTAATTAGTATTCATCATCATTTTCCTGTTGTCATGTTATAATCACGTATTTTGGCGAGCCAGAAAATGTGAAACTACAACTTTTCTAAATGCCCTAGCCTTTTACTCTAGCCGTCCAATTAACATATTCGTGTTTTTTTATCTTAAGACAATATATCACTCATTTAATTTGCAAGATATAAGTCAGACGATCTATGCTTTTGAGTCTCTTCACAATTTTGCGTTCCATAGCATTATAATATTTTGCAAAACACACACAGATATATATATATATATATATATATATATATATATATATAAAGATAGGATATAATTATACATACGCATACATTTTTTCGACGAAAGTGGACTATTGTATAAGCTAGCGAATGAAATAGTTACGATATATATATATATATATATATATATATATATATTTCTAGTATATTTTTTATTGGAAAAAGAAAGCCCATTTAATAATAAAATGGATAATGACCGGTTTATTTGGAGAAGACTTAATTATAAAATGTAATCTTTCATTTATACATATTCTGTTTTACCTTTATTGCGTAGATGTCAAATACTCCGAGTCTCAGTATTACTTATATTTCGAAATGTTAGCTTATTGCGGATTGATTTTTGATTGCATATGGGTATGTAACTATGTGTGCTCAAGTGTCATTGTTATTGTATAACAGTGATTAAACAAATATTGTTTTCGTGTGTGGTGATAACGATTATTTAAATCAAAGTTGAAACCTTGATTTAAATAATTATATTGATGCAATTAGAAAATTCATGTTTTTGAAGAACCACGGCAGGACGCGATTTAAATGAATTTTAACATTTCAACGAAGTTCATATTCATTGAATTATTTCACGAATCTACCGAATGAAAAAATATACCATTTCGTTGGCAGACCAGAAAACGGGCGCTACTGATCAAACACATGGCTTTGACCACAAATGAATTACTGACAGTTATTGACATAGATTCTAAATTGCATTTGGAAAGTTTAAGAAAGTTCGTGAATTAACTCAACAACATTCAATTAATGACTATTCGGCCGATGAGCTGCAGAATTTCAATTTGATATTTGATCAGGATGGCATCAGGTTGCCACAAATTATCTAATGATTAAAAAACACTAATCACGTAATGCGTCCTCATCTGAGGTACCAGTTTTGCACTAATTTATTATTGCTTCATTATTTAAAATTGATATATTTTGTGACATTGTATGTGTAATTGTATCTAGTTAATCTTTTTATTCTCGAATAATGCATTGGTACACGTTAAAGTTTTAACCATCTTAACAGAATGTAGATAATATTCTAATCAGCAAAGTGCCCAAATGCGGTTATATGCGCTTCAGATTCTGAAAGCACCATTAGTTGTGGATCCGCAATCAATGAAATATAAACTAGTATAAAACATTAATTATAATTTACCTGCCAAAATAATTTCTTCAAAAATCACTCACAGAAGAAAAATACATTACAAATTTAAATTATATTTTACATCAGCCGTCGAACAGTATTGAACAATCGGCTTATATTCTAGGTCTAGCAGAGAGGATAAATAAAACAAGCCCAATCTCTATTTTAAATTTTACTCATTTTCCTCCTTTCAAAAAGAAATTTTTCTGACTATGAACCAACTCATTAATTCGAATGTCGTTATTTTAAATAGAAAGCTTATAACAGGCACAGCCCCGTTCAAGCCACAGATTATATTATCAAGTAACCAAATTTGTGTAGCGCAAACCAAAACAAATTAAAGCGCAGTGGAACAATTTTCCTGTTGGAAGAATGCGTCGTTTACAATGGTTTATTGACTGTCTTTTTTTACAAATTCTTGGCTTTGAACATCTGAAAGGTCAGAGTTAGCACAGGCCGGTAAATTGCGATGAAGCATTATTGTTTGTTTACTGACAACATTTTCCCTAACTAAAAAAAATGATTTAACAGAGCAGCCTTTCTACAGCGCGCATGTAGATTACCTAATCCGTGATTTTACTAACACAGTTTTTGGTCCAGTAGTTTTCTTTAAACAAAAATATTTCTGTTTCCTTTGTCGGCTGCCTTCTTCAGTTGGTCCATCCTCACCAGTTTTTCAAACCAAACTAATGAGACAAGCGCGATATTTCCTCTGGCCATATTATTTATACGTCAGTCTGATATTTCGCTAGATATTCGCGAGTCACATGTGTGTGCATTAGATTAACTGGCATAAAGGTAAACTGCGCGATATATTCAAGGCTAATGGTTATCCTTTTCATTTAATAGATGCAACAGTGATGGATGTCGTGAGAAACTGTAGCTAGCTCCAACAAAAGATTAAGAAAATCGGATTAAGATTGGCATATTAGTGGGCTTATTATTCAAGTAATGGTTAATAAATTATTAAGAATATAGTCTTTCTAAATATCACATCTAACTACCCGTTTGATTTTAAATCTCTCAGAGATTTGAAAACTTACTTTTGTGTCTTGCAACCCCACCCTTCCTATTGAGGTAATTATAATAATACAGCATTTCAAATGTCTAGAAGTAATAATCGGTCTGATGCGTGCAAAGGGTTAATTAATGTCTATTGAGTGCAGTTTCGTTTAGATGTACGGACATTTGTATCAGCTATATTTAACCGAATCTTTTTAGCTATGTATACGCATGCACATGCATTGCGTGACGAGCGCTTATTGAAGGTTGTGACAATAAATGTTATTAACAATTCTATCCTGAGTACAACCTGATTGATTTGAATTGTAATTTAACACGTGTATTGGTTATTCGGAATTCTAATTTTATCACTTACACTGGCATGTTTTTGTGACCAGTGTTTCTGAATTATTATTCCCCCCCCCCCCCGAAAATATGAGGGCAATGTTAGTTACGTCATTTTACATGGAGTGTATAAAACAAATAGTATAGAGCGTGTAAATTCTTATTCAGCAACTCTAGTTTAACATAGTTAGATAAACATAAAATATACGGAAGTGCACATACACACATGACACGCGAATATCTCGTGAAAGATAAGTCTGAAGTATAAATAATATAGCCAGGAGAAATATAGCGCTTGCTTCATTAGTTTCTTTTTTGAAACCGGTGAGGATGAACTAAGTGAAGAAGGCTACCGATAAAAGCAGCCGAAATATTTTGTTAATGGAAGAAAACTACTGAAAAAGAACGGTGTTACTCTAAACGCAGATCAAGTAATTTCAAATAAATCAGTTTCGCAAAAACATTTTCATTTAAGGAACGCATATATATATATATATATATATATATATATATATATATATATATATGTTCCTTAAGGCTATATTTAATAACATTAATAAGCGTGGACATTTTACTTTACCTGCATAAGCTCCCACAGAATCTGTGTTACATGTCTATTTAATTAGACCGCAAACGTGACACAGTATTGCGTCTTTAGACAGATAAAGATGAATGTCCTGCGAAATGCTAGGCTGATAATAGCATATCATTATGTAATAGGAAATTTAGGCGCCATTTTGTACCTCTCGCCAATAGTTTTATTCCAACTACTAGGAAAATGTTCGGTAAATGATTCAGGTTTCAATGACGTGTACACGGCACGTTTGTATCCTGGTTTGTTGTTCTTCCTCAGGAAATTATTGACTTAAGCCACGAATTCGCGTATCGTAGATTTACATTCGACTCTGTCGAAAATTTGGTCAAAATAGCAATGAAATACGCGTTAAGGAATACATTTATCATTCTGTAAAAACAAAATACGAAGTTTATTTTAAAACGACAATTAGTCCCGATGTCGTTTAGTCACACATATAAAAAAACAAAATATTAGACAAGCATGGTTTTCATTTGCAATTCTATTTTTTGTATAGTGATTTGGCATTGAATTTGCATTGCATATGACTTCAAATGTAACTGGCTTTACTATTGCATTAATATAAATGCGCAAACAAATAGAATCGTACAGTAATCCGAATGTTTCCCCGAACAAATATATAGGGGGTTCGGAGCAGGATGCTGTTTGTGCTAAATAGTGGCCAGTAATCGCCGAACGCATTTCTTCTTAGGATTATATATTTTATTAATGCTGACTTTAGAATGTATTTATGGTCCTTTCTAAGTCAATTTGTTACTTAGTATCGAAAAAATTATAAATAAATTCATTTGAATCTGGTTCTTGGCATATATATATAGTCAGGCGATGTTACAAATTCTGAATGACAAATCCAAATGTAAACACGAATAGGTACAACGCGACACTATGGCAAAATTAGAAAATTCCATAACGAAGATTCTAAACCGATTTATTTCAAAGGTCGAAGCTAAACAAGAAATCGACATAGAGCAAAAAAATGCTTTTATTACAGAATGCAAACATGCCAAGCCCGTAGGTTCAACGCAACCGATATTATATGGGTTGCCCAAGGTTCAAAAAATGACCAACAATGAAAGACTTCCGCCTTTCAGGCCCATTTTATCTAAGATAAATTCCTCACAGCAAAGGGCAGCCAGACTATTATTCCGGATTATAAAAGCTATCATGAAAGGAAGAATAGACCACGTTGTACAGGATAGCTTTCATATTGTAGAAAAAATTCGCGACCTAAATTTGAAAGAGAGGAAAATGGTGTCCCTCGATATAAAGTCACTCTTTACTAGCATTCCAATAAATAAAACTATAAATATCCTATGTGAATATATACGATCATCAGGAGCGGAAACACTGATAGAAGTGGACGACATGAGAGAACTACTTCTATTATGCACATCCAACGTACAATTCGTATTCCAAGGAGTCTTCTACAGACAAATTGACGGCATGGGTATGGGTAGTCCTCTTGGACCAGTATTGGCAGACATATATATGCACCATTTAGAAACTACTGGTTTAAAACCATTTATCAATGGAGCTCATTTTTACGTGCGCTACGTTGACGATAATTTCATGGTCGTTGAAAAGGGTGAAGATACAAATTCACTGCTACATCACATAAACAAGGTAGACCAGGCAATCAAGTTTACAATAGAAGAAGAAAAAGACAGATATTTATCCTTCCTAGATGTAGGAATAACGAGAGATGAAGAAGGTACTCTATCAAGGTCAGTTCACAAGAAATCAAGCTGGACTGGACAATATATCCATTATATGAGTAGATTGCCAAGGGCGTACAAAAGGAACCTAATAATAAATTTGGGCACACGAATACGCAGGATTTGTTCACAGGACAACATTGAAATAGAGCTAAATTTGCTTCGCGAAGCGTTGAGAAATAATGGCTATCCGGACTGGTTCATCGAATACAACTTGAGGCAACGCAACAAAATCGAGGCCAATTTGGAGGAAAACAAAACTCCCCAGAGAGTAACGCTTAGTGTTCCCTTTGGAGGTGATCTTCCAGCAGAAATCTTCAAACGAAAAGTAATTCGAGCGTCTAAAGCACAGTTTCCATCAATACAGGTGAGAGTGGTGTTCAACACAACAAAACTGATGCGCACGAATGAAAAAGATAGCCTCTCTGTGACGTCAACACCTTTGTCTGTATACAAATTTTAATGTACCTGCAACGCTCAGTACATCGGCAGATCAAAAAAGGCTCAAAACTAGAATAAATCAGTATGTCCCTCAAAAACTATTAAAGAGTGGTGCAGCTCCTGCACAAAAAATCAGCAATTTGCGAACATGTACTACTCACAGGTCATGTTGTTAATAGTAACAATTTTTCAGTTCTTTACAAGGCAAAAGCAGAGCAAATGCGTCTGGCTTTTGAAGCTATTGCAATTAATAAGCTGAAGCCCTGCTTAAACGTGCAGAAAATAAATCAAAAAGAAATTAAATTGGACTGGAACAAAGACATAACTAACATGCTTTTAAAAAATAGCCAACATTTCGCAAAATACGACACATACATCAATAACGGACGCAATTACAATGAAAGCGATGACGTTACGCAAAAGGAGTGGTCTAAATTGCGCAAAAGTAGTGGACTAAATTGCGCAAAACAAGGGCTAACATAACGAAGAGGAGATTGGTTACGACAAATGTACAGTGGAATTGGATGAACTTATATTCTAACGAATCCAGAACAATGGCTGTAGATACTGGTAGAAATAAGATTTATTAATAAATGTTATTCCATGGAGTACGTTGTTTTGTTCTCACACACACACACACACACACATATATATATATATATATATATATATATATATATATATATATATATATATATATATATATATATATATATATATATATATATGGTGCCGCAATGGGAAGCCCCTTATCTCCAGTGATGGCTGAGACTTTTCTAGGGCACCTAGAAAATACATCATTAAAGAGTGACATAAGTAAATGTGCTCAATATATACGGTACGTGAATGGTATATTTCTTGTACTTAAAAACAGGTCGCAATCACGAACATTGCTTCAAAGTTTCAACACAGCACATAAGAATATCGGCTTCACGTCAGAGCACGAGAAAGATGACTGTCTGCCTTTCCTAGATGTACTATTAAAGAAAGAAACTAATGGTAAATTAAATAGAACAATTTACCATAAACCAACATGGTCTGCACAGTATTTGCATTACAGCAGCTTTGTGCCATTTCAGTGTAAATTATCAACAGTTCGTGGTTGCTTTTCGAGAATTGACAGGTTGGTAAGTCAAGATTCTAAAGAAAATGAATATAATGAAGCAATTAACAATTTAATGTCTAATGGCTATCCCAGACCATTAATTGAATCAATTATTAAAAGGGGAATTAAACAGAAACAGACGTATTATGGGCCAGAAAAGAAAACAGTCTACCTAAACATTCCATTTAAGGGGGATGCAGTTTCCCGAATGGCACAAAAGAAAGTTGAAGCAGCATTGACACGCACATTTAATGCAACCAAACTACGAGTGTTATTTAGGGTAACACACTTACCTTTACCAGCAATCAAAGAGAAAAAGCCGTTAATGTCGATATCAAATATTATTTACCAATATACATGCGCAAGTTGTCGATCAATTTACGTAGGCCGATCGACCAGACGGTTAATTACTCGAATGAGAGAACATTGCAACTTAAACGCCTGTTTTAAATCGAATGGTGAATACACGTCTGCTATTGCGCAACACATCATCGAACATCGCACATATGTTCTCCAGACGTAGCATTCAAAGTAATTACTAAATGCAAAAGCAAAAGGGAGCTAGCCACATACGAAGCCTTATGGATAAACAAATTGCAGCCGGATTTATGTAAGCAGAAGAAGCACGTACAAGCATTGAGCTTGAACTGGATGTGACGCACGCAATTTGATTGGTTTCTATTTTTCACACTTTCTTTGTTCACATATTTCTATCTTGTTTTTCTTTCCAATTTATATATAAAGATATGTTCATTAGTAGATATTTGAGAAGACAATGCGAAAAATTTTTTTTTTATATCTGATAAATTTCTTTTTGTTTTTGCACACAGGAAGGGTACAATGAATTTTATTAAAGCTCGCATTTCAAAAGAATATATATATATATATATATATATATATATATATATATATATATATATATATATATATATATATGATGACAGAAGTCTCCAAACAATGTGAGCGTTTAACACTGCAATCAACACTGGCGTTGTTACCACGTGAAAACTTTGCGCAACGAGGTGAAACGATCAACTATACTGGGAAAAATAGCACTTGTATATGTAACAGTGAACAATGCGCACAAATGGTTAATTCTCAAGCTATCAAAACAATAATGACAAGATCTCAGACATCACTTCGCAATACTGCGAGAATGACCTTTACATGCAAACACGCATACACACAAACACAAACGCATACACACTCACCAACCAGTCAAAACAAGAAACAGTAGTAAAAACGAGTCAGATTTGTTACCACTAGCATAATCAATTGAAAACCAAAAATGTATATATATGTATGATTGTATAAGAGATGATTAGTATTCACGAAATAAATGGCCTTTATCCACTTTGTTATTTGTGCTTTCCTAATTATAAGAATACTGTGTTAAATTAAAAAGGAATGGACATTATATATATATATATATATATATATATATATATATATATATATATATATATATATATATATATATATATTGTAAATTACCTTATATGCTACAAGCTGTATAAAGTAGAGTTTTAAGATATTAAAGTCCATTTATCTCGTCATAAATAGATATATAAAACAGCTAAAATAAAATTACATTACCGGCGAGCAAGAGGCGATGTTACTACGGAAAAATATAGCATCACAACCCAAAGACTGCTGTTCTTTCGAATTTCGATGACAATGGCTATGGGAAAATAGACAAAATCTTAATTATCTGCGACTAATTAACGTCTTTTAAGGAAATTAGCAGACTGATTGTTACAATTCTTTAAATTAACAAGACAAACGGTGTTCTACCCAACTTGTAGATAAACATTTCTCCTGGTATGTTGTCGCTTCGGGCTGTGTTCGGTCATTAAGGAACTGCAGCAATTTAATAATTTTTAAAATTTAATTTTAGCGATCGAATCGTGAGATAAATTTTATCTATATTAGATAATATGTGCTCCTCATTTGTCAGTAGGTAATAATAAATAAATAAACTTTACCCAATCGCACAACAATAAATCTACCGTCATACTGACGCGTTCCGACTTTCTGTGATCACCATTGGAGAATAACGGCGAATTGACTAATTCGAATTATAAAGCAAAGTATATATGAAGTATAAACATTAAATTAAGTGGCCCTCCCTCTAAGTGGATAAGCGAACATTGTAATTGGTAATAGTTTTGGGATGCCCATTTTTTAGATACAGCCACAGGTGTTTGAATTTTTTAAAAATAATCATGGTTTTTGCAATCAATGATAAATATTCTTACAATTGGGCTTATAAGATTTTGATAAAAAATAATCTCTTCGCGTTTAACTAGTCCCACAATATAGAAAAAATGATGTAATTGAAGTGTACTGACACGTATTGACATTCCAAGATTTAATTTTTGGCATAGCCACGAAGTGTCGAACGAGTATTAAAGTCGAAGTAATATATAATTTATGGAAAATAAGATACGCAGCGCTCTCTCTCTCTCCTAGTAGGCTTGCATACTTTTAACTTGAAGGTAATTCTGTTTAGGTATTTCTTTAAATCAAGTTTGCGTGCTTGAAGTAAACACCAATCCCATTGTACTTCAAGCATTTACTTCAAGCACGCAAACTTGATTTAAAGAATTGTTACCACCACCCGCGCAATCAATTATTGTTTAAATAAGTATTTCTCAAATTAAATTTTGTATGCAGTACTGAATACTAAAATCTTTGATTAAACCTAGTAATTTAATTAAACATTAAACGAAATTTTCAATTTTGCTGTTTAATAAAGTATCTTACAAATGAAGATCGTGAGGTTATTTCTAGTCTACTTTATTATTAATACACGAAATAAATTCTGTCGGTCATAATTTATTTTTTGGAAATTGAACATTTTACTCGTGGACACGCGCAACATCTTTTTTAGTTAATGAAAAGATTTCCCATTTGAAAAAAAACTATTCCGTGCTGACGACTGATGACGCTGAGCTAGCCGAACTGACATAATTAATTATAAATATATCAAACAAAAACCATGAAGATATTTGGACAGATGTACTCTGATTGGTAAGGCAGAGTTGTCTTCTTTGGTTGTGCTAACTTGCAAATTGTGCAGCAAAAGAAGTTGACATGAAACTGAAAACCATCCATTATCGAGAAGGCAGGCGAATCCCTATTGTTATCCGTCTAATCTGTTATGAGTGATGTTAAGCGTTTCTTGTATTGTACAAAGTAGAGATCATTTTTTGAAGTGACACGGATTTATTCTAGCCTTTCGTACTTGTGCTTCAGCTTTCTATTTATACCCCGCAATGAATTTATTAAAAAAACATTATTTAGTCTACAGAAAACCGTGAATCTCTCCTATTTTCTTTAAAACTTATCAACATTAGTTTGTTTCATTGCTACGGTTGAATATTTACTAGTCGGTCGGAAAATTCACAAAGAAAATGGTCCCAAAATATACTCAATATATCGATTATTCGTTTATACATAGAATGTTCCTATTTTATTGCTGGAAGTATTGAAAATCTTTTTTGCGATTCAGATTTATTATTATCATACGATGAATTAATATGCAGCATTCTTAATAGTTCGTGATTCTTATTTGTAGCAAATATATATTTTCAAAACTCCATCAGAATCATCCATTTATTTTTCAAATATAATGTAAAAATTTTCGGACTATTTCTATTTAATTCGTGCTTTGTGTTCCTCAATAACGCAGTTTAACAAGATGCGTCAAATTTGCATTTAAGAGCGAAATTTTACAAATATTTTTGTAAAATGAATAATAACTATCATACTAGATGATACCAAACTAAATTTTAAGAAAGCAAGTTGAATGCACGAGATGTCCAGCGACAATGATGTATAACGAGGTATGTTATTTTTATATACTGTTGCCATTCTCATATGAGATGACCTACAAGTTTACAAAGCTGGTTGTAGAAGGGTATGTTTCTAATTGGACTCGTGTAAACATTACACAGTTGAGGAAAGAGCGCTCTTTTGTTATTTTCCTATTTTGAAAAATGCGTTTAAACGAAGTTTTGTGTCAGACATATAAAACTAATACTTTAAGAAAAAAATTTAAGCAGCTGAGTTGCTGTTCAACTGGTAAAGCCAATTAGCCTTCTTTTTTTAGAAAATACCAGCATATTATTGACGTGTCTTCTCCTCTACTGATGGAAATATTGACATTAAACGAAGAAAAAACTTTAAATTTATATGAATGATGCCATTTTATAACTTCTGTTCTCAAATAAAGAAAAAGGACGACGATATATATATATATATATATATATATATATATATATATATGTATATTGATAATTCTAATTATAAATAACGACATTCCAATATGTTTATTTCTGGAACTAGTCGTCATATTTAACCAATAAGTTATGTTCTTGTCATGTTTATTTGTCTCATTTTATTTGCAATTCAAAAGCTGAATGCGTTTTACTAAGTCATCTATTATTATTATAGACGTGGGATTTATTGCCAGTAATTATAGCAAATTATCAAATAATATATTATTTCTGTCATCTATTATATGTAGTATATATAATTTTTGTATGATTTCTGCACCCTATAATAATCTAAAGGTGAAATGCACATGATGTATGATATTGTTTATTCTAGACCAGACTCGTTTTTCTTTAAGATTAATTTGCAACATTTGAAATCTAGAAGGCCTAAGTAAAACAAATCTACGAAGATAAATAACTTTAGATGAAACTTAAAACCAAATGGAAAGCTGAAGATGTAGAAACGCCAATGAAATATTTCTAAAATAAAAGAAAAATATGCGCATAATGAACCTCAAAAAGATAAATTTCATCTAGAGATAGAAATAGTAGAATAACAAAGGCAATATAAGTTTTTGAACAATGTTAAATAAAAGCATTTGTTATTTAAAATTATTCTTCAGAAGAAATGTGTTGTGCTGATAAGTTAGTCTGTTATTCTACGTCTCTTGCTATAACTAATTTCAGTTTACGTTTCATCAAACCGTTGCTTCTACCACCTGGTTGAAAATTATTGAATATAATTGTTAGACAATCAAATACCACTATTGCACTCTAAAATCATGTCTAGATTTGATCTTGATTAATTGCCTTACCAGTCTGTTATTCAATTTCAAAATATATACCCAAATTCACCTGCGACCATCTCAATAATGTGAATTATTAGATAGGTCAGACTCATTCAAATTTAAAAAGAGCATGACCAGATTCGCCTACATAACGTTGCTATTTCTGCGCAGAATTTCATATACACATTAGCTATTATTGTGTTCAACTGTCACCAATTGATTTGGAAATGTTTTGCTTAACATACAAGTCGTTTTGAGAACCGATGCATACGCTGTGTTTGTTTACTATTTCTCTGACTAGTTAATCTTTTTCAAATGTAGAACTTGCTTTATTCTAGGTCATACTTGGGTTTCTCTGATTCATCGTCTTTCGTTATCTTGTCAAAAGCATTTAGGATTTATCATGTTGCACAGATCCGTTCTTGAGATTTTTCAATTTCTTTTGCCTTTATATAACGTATTTTATTATAATACTTCTTTTGGTGTTTGGTATATTGATAATATTCTTTTTCAAACAATACTTTTGTTTTAAGGCAAGTCAAACCAAGTTGCCAATATTCATATCTGTTTTTAGGCATCTCTATCTAGTTTTCAAAATTTTCTCTTTTAGTTCAGATAAAGATAAGATATATTATCCTTAATCACTACTGCTAAACCAAACTGCAGTATTCTTCTTCCTATAGCTGATTTTCGGTTGCTTTTAAACTCTTTATTACGATTATTCTAAATTACATAAAAAATCGATGAGATTCCTAATGAATAGATTTAGTATAAAGCCTTTCTTGTCTTAATTTTTTTTAACGATGTACTGCATAAATAGAAGAAAAAATATTCCAACAGGAATCGACAATGTTTTACAATCGTGAAACCTCTAATGTTAAAACTAAAAAGGAAATTTAATGGCTTTTTCACGTGTTCAGTAAATTTACGATATTGCAACATTAATAGGCATTACTCACGCACACAAGCCACAATTATTATTTCAAGAGAACTTTTGAATTTTTGATAGAACAAGGCGTGAACATCTATCATAACAAGCAGAGACAAACATTTATTCTAAATTAAATATCAATTCTTAATTATTTTGGTTAATAGATTCCTACAAATTGACCTACGTGATATGACACGCAGGCATGAAATATGTTATTATATTTCAAATTGCTCTCTATTGTAAATGATTTTAAAAAACACATTTTTCAACAAAAGAAAGGTGACTCAATGGTTTGACCAACAGATTCCAATTCAGACGTGCCCAGGTGGGAGCCCTGTCCACGGCAAATTCTATACAGTACGTGATGAGTTTCCAATAAGGATATAGCCGATCTCCTCCATAAATTGCCTTATCTACATTATATGTTTCTTAGTTTCTACTGACAAATTTAGGTAAATAATTGGGCAGGTGTCAAGATTGCAACATTGATATAATTAATTTTTATCGTCGCCCGCGCAACCAAACTCACTTTGGTTAACAGTCAATATCTAAATTTACACCGCATCGCAGTTATTCTTATTTATAAGTTGTGAAATTGTTATTTTGTTCACAATTTAATGAGTACCTACCGATTTGTTGATGTTGTTAATATATAAAAATTGTAGGCCCATGATTGGTTGGCTAATCAAAATGATTGGAAAATTAAATTGTCCAAATCTTAGAACTTTGTACAGTTACGTTTCCTAATATTGTAATGCATTATAAAAGAGAAAACTCTTAGAAAATACGCCGCTTCAATACACATTTCTACGAAATTTTGTTATTTTGGGATCATTTTGACGATAAATTTAGATGAGCTAATTAAGTAACCCGTGGTTAACTTTAGACCAAGAGTATCATTTCTGGATATGTGATTAAATGGTAATAATTTGATTCTAAAATAAGATATCTATAAATTGTATTAATATTCAGGAATTTCGAAGATCACTGAGTACAGATATCATGTTTCATTGTAACAAGGTATTTTAAAATCGATGAAGAAAATAAAGTTTAAACATGCAGGTCAAAAACATGTAGTAATAGTAAATTGTACAGACTTTGGAAGATAAATTTTTTGTATTGATGCTCCAATAATACTGCTAAAATCCTAATTAGAAGAAGCCAAATTAATTTTGAAATTGGAACTAAACACAACATGCCGAAAAGATCAAATATGACCAAATGCTTATGAATATTTCAGGTTCACAATCAGATGGAATAGTCAGAGCGATAGAAATTTAGTTACACTGTCAGCAAAGTGTTGAATTAAAAGCGCATCCTAAACATTCTAATAGTAAACCGCATGGAGAAGACATACATTCTTAGTACGTCACACGTATTTGCAATAATTTTAAGTGTCTGCCATCTCATGAAGTTTAGCAACACTATGCACCGAATAAAAGTGCGTAGAAGGCAGTAAAATGTAGCTTGTAAATAGCAACATGCCATGTATTCACAAGAGACTGGTCATTTTGTTTATTGCGTTGATTTTAGGCGAATTTTGGTATGTAATTGAAGAACACTGAACAAATCGAAAATTCGGAAAAAATTCAGAAAATCCGATTACAACGTCATTTTCAGACAAGCAGTTGATGGACGACTTCAGAATGAAGGTACAAATGCGAACAATCAATCAAGGACAAATAAAACCAATGCAGATAGAAATGTAAAGTATTCAAGATTTTACCGACCTACGAGTGTTATCAATTGTCCCGTACAAGAAAAAGGCGGACTGACCACAAAATCTCAAGGATGCGGTTTGGAATGTACATAAACATTAAATCGATAATTGTATTGCTGAAGATAATAGAAAAGTGATGATATGAATAATTTAACCGCGGTAGAGATAAATATACATCCATTTTTGAATTAGATCCTATTTTATAACAATAAGGAATGTTTTATGAATTAGAAATCAAACTGAAATACAACAAGATACATCAAAACATAGCGGTTAATTAGCATCTAAAATTCGATCTGGGGATTATTTTAAAAATGTACAGTATTTAAACATTTATTTGTTGCGTGTTGGTGATAAAAATATTAAAATAAGCGTCTTAAAGCTATTTAAAATTTTGTTCTTATCCGCGCGGGAAGCAGCATCCTCTTTAAATGGAATGATTCTTCTGATTTCCCCTTTTAATAATTGACTCATTCAATTGTTTCGGATAGGCATTACGCAATGGCTATATTTTTACCATATTAAATTAGTCACCGTTGGAATCTGGGCCAATCAATCTGTCAATTCTTCAAAGACAAAAGCGAACTCTAGACAATTTATATTGAAATGAATTGAAAGTTCTATGACGCAAATATTGTGTAGTGCAGGATGGCTTATAGAAAAATTTACGTAAACTAACCGAGTTTGCACAATATTTGCAGTACATCTGTTTCGTGCATTCTTAATATAAATTATCAACAGTTCGCAGCTGTGTTTCAAGAGTTAACAAATATGTCAGTCCATATTCAAACTTTGACAAATATAATCAAGCAATAAACTATTAATTTTATGATGGCTGCTTTAGACAATTGATTGGGTCAATTATTAAAAGTACAAATAAAAAATAATAGACATATTGAGGACAAGAAATGGAAGCAATTCTATTTATGGTGGATGCTGTATCTCGCACAGCACAAGGGAAAATTGAATCGGAATTGACACGCATGTTTAATACAGCCAAACTGCATTGCCGTTGTCAGAATTTAAATAAGGTTTGCTCACCTTGAATAAACATAAGTTTCACTTGATTCACCTAAGAGCATAGCATATTTTTTCGACACTATGTCGCAATTTCTGACGCATTTTGAATAACAATGTTGCCAAGAGTACCAAGACGGCATACTGACTAACAAGAATCAAACTAATATGGGTTGATAAGATAAGACATAGTAGTGGTGCATGTTCATATTTTCTTTTTTATACGTTATTCTGGCGTAGATAGTTCGGCTGTAAATTTCCCAAATAATCATGAAAATAAAATTTTTGCAGAATTCGTCACTCGTCTACAAGTTGCACAATTAGGCAATAATTGATTGTGTGGATTGGTAAAAATGAAATTGAAAACAAGATTTCTGATTATAGCCCGACGGAAATCTTAATACCGAGAATTTAACCTCAATGTATAAGCCATATCATATCATAGATGTTATTCTCATATCCCTTAGATTTGAACAGGCTCTTTTTGACAGGAATTGACAACAGCACATTTTTTGTTCTTTCGCGAACATAACAATATTGCAGCTTTCGAAAATATATATATATATGTATATATATATATATAAATTATACTATTAAATAATAATTGATTGCGCATGGTCTGATAACTATTGCTTGAGTCACTCTTGTGAGCTTGTGATAGACACCAATCTCATTAGTTCTAACAAGTTGTACAACATGGCAAAACTAGCGTAAATTACATTTGCTGAAATGTTTTGGCCTTACCTGATCAATATCATGTCACGATGTAGAACTGACTAACGAAGATAAAACCGTAATGCATATATATAAATACATATATATATATATATATATATATATAATGGATATATATACAATAATGTATATAGGGATAGCAGAACACGCAGCCTAAATCCTCAGTAAATTTGCATATGTGTCACCTCACAGGAAATGTCGGCTGCAAAATTTCTACGCAGACAAGAGCATAAAATTTTTGACTGATTTCGCCACACTTAAATGGAAAATTAAAATAAATAAACTCTCATTGTAAAAGATATCATATATATTTTTTAAAGTCCATCCCCTCCTCCACGTGGTACGACGGTGTCAACCATGTTTCGATGGCCGATCGTACATGGGCTAACGGGGCTATGGCGGTGGTGTCACCAGGGCGTGGTGGATTTCCGACCGGCAATCGGATCTCCTATAAAATACCACATGAGCCCGACGACGGCACCATGACTCGGCGTGTGTTCCCCGCCACAAAAGGGTTCAACAGCCACAGGATTACATGGACTCCTGGACAGTACCCCGTACTTCCGAATGGCGAATGAGCTCTCAACAGCCACCGGCAACCATGCAACTTACTGCTGCCTTGCAGACTGCGCTTGGATGTGCAAAGGCTAGAGGTGCGTCCTCGATCAAAAAGCCGAGTGGTGAGGGGACACCACTTGTACCAAATTCCCAAGAAACTCCATGAAATGTCACTGGAGCCGGCTTATCCTCCAAAAGAAGTCAGCCGCAGTAAAGTAAGTAAGTATTCTTTAAATAAAATCTGCAAGCTCATAATAAACACCAATCTAATTATTTGTAACCAGTCGCGTGACAACAAATCTACCATCAGTTTTATGTGTTGACGCATTTCTACCCCCTATATTCATCAACAGAGCATAACGGCAATCTGAAAGAGGAGGTTAAAACCGCTAAGCAATTATAAGGCCTGGAAATTCCGATATGTGTCTCCTAAATATGTACTTACACAATTTGTATTTGTCTACAAATTCCGTCTGCACAATTTTGGCGTTGTCAGAATAATAAAATTTGCAGCTTTCACAATATGTACACATTCATCGATTGAGTTGGATATGCTCCAATTTTATGGCGGCCCACAAGTACTTGTTTAACAAATTTCTTTGTGAAACGACCGATTGGAAGCGAAATTGGTTCCTTCTTTATTCATAACATTTCTTTCATCCCCGGCTATTCTGGCTGTCATCTAATTTCCAATTTTCCCCTGTGGTTTTAAATCTCTAACTCTTGACACCATGATACCACTTCTAATCTCATTTTTCATTATAACCATATAGTGGATACTTTACCACGTTATGCTCATCCAATCCTTTTCATTTCTGTTTCAGCGGAAAACCGGAAACTAAAGAACCCTGCTGGTCCACCCAACGGTTTGCATCGCACATCGGCTCCCCCTCGTCTTCCATCAGTCATAACCCCGTTCAACGGACGCCAGTGATCCCTGCACGACACACTTGCTTCAATCTAGTCGATTCCATTCTAGTCAATACTACACTTTAGAAAATCAATATCCACGACATAGGAATCCGTCGGTGGACGTCTTGTTCCGGTCCGCCATCATTTTCAATCTCACTCTTAAACACATCTGTCCGGACCCAGCCTACCCCACATTGATGCTCGGACACTTCATGGACTGAACTCCAATTGATCTTGTCTAGTCAAATGGAATTTCGTTTATATTTTCCACCAGATTGAACTATCATGAAGTTCATGAAAATATTTCTCTTCCTCAAGTTTTCGTTACAATCATATAAGAGAAATTAATTCCACACTACTTATTTAAAAAACGTTTTGAAGAACTGTACTTAATTCCGCTAAGCTAATTTGACAATAATTAAACAACTATTTTGAATATTAGCGGTCGTTCGGATTTGTCCACGCCTGATAATCGCCAACTTTGTGCCGTAACGTCAGTCAATTTATGAAATGAAACTTACCATTTTTCTCTTCACTTCTGGCGCATAAACCGTAGCTAGCATAACTGTCGTGCACACAACATTGTATAATAGTTATAGGTCAATTTTAACAAGGCCTTGTATTTTTTCGACAGTAGTAGGTTCCGTCTCTATCCAGCATCTGAGTACATACCTTAAAGGTTAAACTTCTGTGTACAATTATCCAGAAATATTTTTGATCACTTTTATAATCTAGTATTTCCAATCAAAATGCTAGTGATGCTTGGCGTGATTTCGGAAAATCATTCCAAGCGGATATGTAATTATGTACAAGTTGTTGCGCACCTAGTAGCTAATTAGATCAAATATGACCAGAAGGATAAACCAAAGAAAGCATGAAGGGAAGGAATAATCTAGTGCACATTCGTTTCGTGCTAACTGGCAACTCATAAGTAGGAGCCGGTATTTCACTCTTTATCCACAATATATTTGGTTGAGGAATGTGGGAAAATAGGGCAATACAATTTCCTATATGAATGCGTAATGCCGTAGTGGTGAAGCTAATATTTGTGAACACCTATTACTCCAGTAAATTCATACACTCTTGTATTGATTAAAATCATTTATCACATTTCGCGGCAATCATGCCATCATACATTTAAATAAATACAGTTAGATACTGTTTGTGGCGGAGAACTAATATATATGCAATTATGTATTAGGTATTGCGCACCTAGTAACAAATTAGTTCAAATATGACCAGAAGGATAAACCAAAGGCAGCATGAACCGAAAATGTAATCGCATGTACATTCCTTTCGTGCTTACTGGCAATTCTTTAGTTGGAGCCGGAATTAGGCCCTTTACCCACTGTATATTTTGGTGAGGAATGTAGAAAAATTGGATGATCCCTTCTCCTATACGAATGTGTAAACCTAAAATGGAGAAGCTAAAATAATATTATATATATATATATATAAAAAAAAAAAAAATATATATATATATATATAGAATATAAATTTTTCCATAATGCGGCCATTAAAACGGACAAACTGATTGCCAAAGTCTAATGACTTGCGACGATAGCCAGATTTTATATTATCTCATGTACTAATCTTGGTGAATATTTGGAAAAAAAATTTCCCATTTTTATTTTCATGGAATTTCGCCACAAATTCCATCCAGAAATTGTCTCAATAGACTACTAATTGCAAAACTGGATTCTTTTACATTTCACTTAATTATTTGAAATCAAAAGCCGCATTGACTCCTTTGCAAATACAGCTTTTAATTTCTTGTGGCAGAGTCGAATAATAAATGTTGAAATGTTACGTTTTTAGAAAAAATATTCTCAAAAAATATTTTTCAAAACTAACCAAGAAAATCGTGAGCTTTATAGTGAAAATATTGGGTTTAAGGTATATATACATAGTGAATAATATAACAACGAAAACTGCATTTCGGAATGAGTTTTCAGTGCTTAAAATTTCACCCTGCATACTAAATGTTGTTTCACATCGCAATAAATGCTAAGTATTTTTGGTCTTCATTGAATAAATAGCATCTTTATGCGCTAAAGGCTTAACCTTCTTTCTAAATCATTTTTCTAAATTCAGATTATTTAAAATTGGTTTCATTCGTAAACAAATGAAAGAATCAAACGGGAAATTGTTTCGAATAATCAAGATTTCCAATCAAAGTCGAAGGTGATTAAAATAATCTGCTATAAACGGAATTTTGTAAAAACAGTCAAGTGCCAAATAAGATAAACATATCGGAAACAATAGATAATTACTTTATACTTGATAATTTTGCATAGTTTCAGGCTTTGGAAATTCTAGCAACATTTTATTGCGTGAAAATCTCATGAGAGTCATCGAAGTTCTCCTAAGAAATAATCATTCATAAACGCTAATTTGCTAAGATATTCATCTACCTTGGTTAGTTAGCAAGGCAGCTAGAAATATTAACTCCTCGACTTTTATATTGATTTGGCCGAATAGCGATTTTATTAATAAATCCGAGCGTGCTTCCAATTTTGGGAATATATTATGAGCGAAGCTGAGACATTTTTGAAGCACTATATTTTAAGAACTACTCTATACTGTTTTAATTATTAGAGATATGTGTTTTAAATTTTATGAATTCATTGTTATTTTTTAATGTAACTTATTACAAATTTCGAAACAAATTATGTAATTTAAATGTTCACCCCCAAATTGTTCTTTGATAACTAAAAATGATTTGACTGTGGCATTGGGAATTAATAGTTTACTATCATCTGTAAAAAAGTGAATGGCAAATTAAAAATTTGTGGCTAGTATGTTAAAAAGAAACATGGCATTTTTTAATATTTTCACACTTCCAGTAACTGTAGTTCAGGTGGGGTAAGTAATAATTCGTTGGTTTTATGCTATGCGAGTATTCTTCCCGAGATTCAAAATTACGATATGTTTATGACCAAAATTTCTGACAGCAGTACAATTTGCAGCTGCACAGTGAAGTGTATTGGTGACGAATACGGTTTTTCTGATAATCTTTGTGATGTTAAAGCTGCCTTGGATGTCACGTTTTATTGGCATACATATATTTGGCATAAAACATGAAAGCAAATGGAGATAATATAAAAATACAATACTCATTCAGGAATTCTGATTGATTGAAAATAGGGAAGACATTTCGTGGACAATATGTAAAATATACGTCTATTAAAATATTAAATATTTTTTTCATGGACACCCTATTTGTTACATCTTTTTAGAATGACATAATTTTCGAATCATTCACAAATTAATCGTGTAACTACTCTTTCGTTTTCTATTTGCGTAAATCCTAAGGTGAACATATTTGTTAGAAATTGAAAAAAAAAATTTAACAATCCTATGATTTATACACATTTATCTGCCTTAATAAATGTTTCTATTAGATTTACGATTTAGCTTTTGTAAATATTGTAGGAACATTTAAGTTTTTCCATGGACTCGGGGCATGGATGAATATAGTTAAGTTTTGCAAATTCCCGCTTATTTTGGTAAACTACCAACACTTGAATAGAATGATTTATCGTAAGGTTCCTCGAAGTATTTATATTTTATAAATATCATAGTACGCTGCTAGGCTTCTACACTTCCGACGTCAATGGGAAACACGGTTAAATTAAAATAAGCTTCGTGAACTAATTTCTATCTTATTTAATCTAGTAATCTTTAGATTAAATGATAATGGTATTCTTCTATCCTAAACACACTTTAACTCGTTTTAAAACACATTTCATGCAACTTTACTTAGTGTGTCGGAGAGAATTACCTAGAAAATTTTAACTTAAATAAATTTTCTTTATCATCTTGAAATTAAAATTTGTTATTTACTTCTGGCACTACTGAAAATGTATTGGAGATATACAATTAGAATGTTAGTTTAATGTAGGCGATAAGTCGACTAAGTCTTCTAAATGTAAACGATGCTTAATCAATACTATGGGTAGTTTTCTCCATAGGATGAAAAATCTATTTATAGCTTTAAACATGCATGCACTTGAAAATAGTGTTGATAGTGCATAATCCACTTTAGCGAGAAAAGTTTCTGAAACCACCTATCTTGGTAGTGTTAATGTGATTGACATAAATAATCCATTGAATTTATACAAAGAAAAGTTACAAATGAGAGTAATGCACAAAAAATATATAATTATCCATAGAATTTGAATAGATGTAGAATAAATAAGCACAATTGCGCATAGGTCTTGGTAATCCAAATGGTAATACATGTTCTCGCGTATTTTTTCTACTTTTAAGTCCTGGACAACATCTGTGTATTTCAATAGCCATCAAATAGGGAAGCCTGCTCACTCAGCTAGTCTAAATTAAAATTAAAAATAGTTTCTCCGGTATGTCTCGCTTATCATCGGAAAATATATTTTTATTATTACAAGTGCCGTGAAATAATCATACATTTCTTCCACAATTGTGAAATAAATCGGTTACTGCAACTGCCGATATAATATTTCTCTCAGTTACAGTTCCATATGTAATTTAGTTTAGATGTATATTCTGCTGAATTTTCTTCTTCACTCTAGGTAGAAAAATTTTAGTTGTGGAGGTCATTAAAATTATGTCAGCTCCAAAATATGTGAACGACTGAGCGAAACGCAACCTACCTGTTGTACAATCCTTTGTGTCTTCAATACCACAATTTAGGACAATATATACTGGTTTCTTATCAAACGTGCAAGCAATCACAACCGGATTTATTAAAATTTATTTAATTAATTCCTCACATATTTATAAAATGAGTAGAAATAGATTCCGAATTTTCTTACGTAGTACTGATATTCTCAAGTAGCTATCAGTTCTACATTTGAGCAAAATACCAAGAAAATGTAAGGTATCATCCTGTTCGTTTTAGAACGTAAAACGTATATTCTAAGACGATTTATTGTATTTAGTTTGCAGTTGTTCACTATGCACACGAATTATACAGACCAAAAACAGTTTAACTTCACTCGATAATTAAAAGTCCCTTCACTACAATTAAGGTTGCGATCTTGAAAAAAACACACGACAAATTAATTACTTACATTTGTCAGTATAAACTAAGAATTGTATAGTGTGGAAAAGGCAATTCATCTAGTAGACCGGTTTTTATTTTATTGGAAAAACATCACATACTGGACAGAATTTGTCGCGGACACGTCCCGGACCAGGAAACGTCTGCTTCGGAAAATGATGCTCTTACCACTGTTGTTATAAATGATCGCGCAATCAATGGTCGCTAAATTAAATAGGTGTACAGGCGCATTTATTGTTTTTTATTAGCCAAAAAAATTATTTCATCTGCAGATTATAATATGGTAAAAGGTATAACTTAAGAAAAATAAGCGGTTTGCTTCATAATAAAGGTAAATAACAAAATGATGTTCTCATTGCCAAAAGATTAAGCCAACACCTTAAGTGGCTTTATCAGCAGACTGTAGTTACTGGGTAAAGACCGCGAACTAATCTAGTTGATAAACGGACATTTCAATGTTATCTTTGGGATACGGAATTATTTTTGCGGCTAAAACTGGTCAGTTTTTCACCATGTTCGCATTCCAAAATTTTGCCAATGTTCTTTGGTGTTTAACCAAGAACTATGCAAAAAATGCTTCATTAATAAAGGTTACTTTTTTTCTACACTAATTGCGACTGTGCAGCTTATTCACTATCTTACAAAATCTCGTATCAGGCACATTTTTAACAATCAACTTACGGTTCGCTCCTTATTCGTTACGGAAATAGAAATATCAGAATGTGACTCATTCACTGTTTTTTTAATTGAAAGTGTGAACGGCACATTTACGGTGGGCCTTAGGATTTCTTAAATGTCAAACACATTAAGTCAGTTTTTTTGTTTAAATGTTGGAGTTTTTTGATATTTACCTTTGTGTGCATAAATTTAAAAAATGCTAATGGTGCAATTTACACCTTCGATATATGCCAAAATACAAAAACATTTGATTAATTTCTTTGTTATCCGAATTCTTAAAATTGTACCAATTGCAGAATTCTAGACGGTCACGAAACATTTGCATATTTTTCAAAAGAAAAATTAATAATTTAAATATCGATGACACCACAATATGTTTCATATTTTGTTATACATATTGGTAAATTACCAAATATATTGTAAAATTTACTTGGAATTGCCAGGAATTCCACAATTTGCGCAGAATTTTTCCCATTAAAATGACATATTTTCGACTAAATTATTTACCTTTTCGAACAAACAAATTCGAAGCTAAATTTTAAAGGCAATATTCAATGTTAATTAAATATCTAGCTTTAACCAGTCGTCGGAATACATAACAAAAATACCGACAGTCGCCAGCATTGACGCGTTTCGACCTTCCATGATCATCATCAGATTACGACAGCAAACTGACTATCGAGAATCAAACCGAATGAATATATATGAAAAACAAAATTAGATATGCGGCTCTCACCTCTAGCAGTTTCGCATACATTGAACTTGACTGTAAATGTCGGCTGCACAATTTCTATGCAGTCACGAACATAAACTATTTTCGGCTTTCGCCACATATGCGTATAAAGCAAAAAAAGTAAATAAAAATTGATTGCACGCGTTGTAGTAACAATTCTTTAAATCAAGTTTGCGAGCTTGAAATAAACAACAATCCCATTGTATTTAACCAGTCGTCGGACAACATAGCAAAACTAAATCCAGTCGCACGCACTGACGAGGTGAGAGCCGCATGTTTAATTTTGCCTTCCATATATTTTCAACGCGGCTTGATCCTCAATAAGCAGTTTGCCGTCGTACGCTGATTAATGTCATGGAAGGTCGAAAGGCGTCAGTGCGTGCGACTGGCGGTAGTTTTGTCATGTTGTTCGACGACTGGTTAAATACAATGGGATTGATGCTTATTTCAAGCTCGCAAACTTGATTTAATGAATTGTTACCACCACTTGCGCAATCAATTAGCGTTTAATCTAGCTTTTTAGTTTTATACCTTTGTATTATGCACACTATAGCCTGCTTTATATTGTACCATAGTAGTTTATGCCAAGTCATTTCTAAATACATGAAATCAACAAGTGCACCTGACTTACAATAAAAAAGACAACCAACAATAAAATCAGAAAAACCAGAATTTGCTTAACTTGGGAAAATAAATTAACAAAGGATACTATATAATATAGAAAGGTGACACCAACCAGTTTATCCAGAAGGAGGACACAAATCAAATAAATATTTTATTTAAACCATTACTCATTGTACAGGCAGTGATAGCAAATCATGTTTGCGAGTTTGATATAATTACCAAACCTATTATTAATACATTTTTAATTGTAAAATTAGAATTTTCTAAAGTAGAAAGTGCAATTAATCCGGTAGATCGCATTCGTCCTATTTGGGAAATCTTAGAATACTGCATATAATTTTGCTGCAGACGTGTCCAGTTTGGAGCCCTTTCCCCAACAAATTTCTGGACACACCTTTAATAGTTCTCAATAAAGATAAACGTTCTACTGGATGAATTGTCTTTTCTACGCCATACAAGGCGTAGTTTATTTTAATATGTGTATATAGAATGGTATAAATATTTATATCATGTTTGAAACCTCGATTAAGTATTTATTGTCACTGTCCGCGCAATCAGTGATCGTATAGTTATTGTTTTTGTGCAAGCATGTCCTGGAAATCTTTTCAAATTTAAAACTGTTCAAAGAACTATTTGCCGGATTTCATTAACTTTGTTTAAATGTTAAATTTATTTTGCATGGCTAATCATGCAGAAAATAGTTTGTCTAGGAATGAACTCTGCTCAAAGTTTCGTTTGTGGCTGGCATATTTACATGCATGTTAGTACAGCTGAACTCCAAACTATTCAGTGAAATGAAACTGTACAACTGTGATCGCATTGTTTCAAATAAACAACTGCTCGATAAATTAGAAAAATGCTATCACATTAATTGTTTTAAAATTGTAAACGAATTGAGTGATACTCTAGCCTTCCTTATTATTTGCTCGGGTGTTTAAATAATGACAATTTGTGCAGATCAGAAATTTATTTGAAATTATGAATGACGCAATATTAAAATTTATTTAGCTACTTTTCGTTTAAATGCACAAGTGGCCTAGTTAAGAAATTTTGCAACAGAGCGTATCGTAATTAGACCTCTGACTATTTTTCGAAACAGCTAGATGTTTTGCCTAGTAGATATCTTTAACTTCGACCAACTACATTTTATAGATTAGTATAAACGTAATTATATGATAGACCCCGATGTGAAGGTGTTAATTGGATAAAATACCACTGTTTAATTACCTAAAATGTAATTATGAAACAGCAATGAGTCTCATAATAACATATGGCGCTCCAGGTAAACTTTCAAACATTATTAATTAGATTTAATTTCGTTGACATCATTGACCAAAATTCCTCTACGAATAGTGAAAGAAAATCCAACAGCATTGCATCCAACATTATCTCAAATTGGAATTAAAACCTGTAAGAATAATAATTCGGCCAATAAAATAGAAGAATTAATTCACATTTGTCGGAGCACATATCAATTTGATGTAAGCAAAATATGATTGGTGACACTGGCACGTTCATAATTGTGCATGTTTTGTCCATTGAAAAATATGCCACGCCATCAAAACACTTTTCAATATTTATTAAGACTATGTGTTCGAGGATGCTTCACTTTTATTTTTATTTTTAAAATAACAAGTGTCGTACATAAATATGAAAACAAATTTAATGTTTGCATGCATTTACAGTAGCTGTTATTTTGATATAGTCGTCTGCCGATAAAATGCATTATAGCAATGATAATAATAGTTATAAACTTTATACCTCTTAGGGCAATTCATCCAGTAGACCGGTTTAGTCCTTATTGGGAACACGTCATGTACTGGCCAGAATATGCCGCGGACAGGGCTCGAACCTGGGCACATCTGCTTCGGAATCTGGTTCTCTAACCACTGAGCTACCCTGCCGCACACTATATACATTTTTCAGTCTGCTGGATGAATTGCCTTTTCTCAACTATACGATTCTTAATTTATTCTGGCAAATGTATGTTCTTAATGGGTCGGGTATTTATATCAAGATCCCAGCTTTTGATCATAGTAAATTTTATCACCGCCCGCGCAACCAATGTTCGTTTAATTATATAAATGCTCATTTCAATACCACTTCCCCATCTAGTGTGGTGTCTGTTCAGTAACGACGTATTGGGAACAGTTAGTTGGAACTTCGGGTCTAAATGAATGCCACATGAGCTCCGTCTAAAAGGAAAAATGGACTAACAATGTTACATTAGTTATTGTATTACTGGATATTATATACAGTGTAGTGTGCGGCAGGGTGGCTCAGTGGTTAGAGCACCAGATTCTGAAGCAGACGTGCCCAGGTTCGAGCCCTGTCCGCGGCAAATTCTGGCCAGTACGTGATGAGTTCCCAATAAGGACGAAACCGGTCTAGTGGATGAATTGCCTTTTCTACACTATACAATACCTAGTTTATACTGGCATATGTAAGTACTTAATGGGCAAGGTGTTTATATCAAATTCACAACCTCGATTATAGTAAATCAGTTCTATACTGTAATGAAAGAGCTTCCAACAAGGACAAAACCGATGGACAGAATGAATTGCCATTTCTATGTTAAACAAAGCTAAGTCTATTCAGAAAAATGTATATATAAAGGAACATGTGCTTCTACGAAGCTTGTAGGCTTGATTTAAATAATTTTTATCAACGCTCACGCAATAAATGGTCGCTTAATTACATAAATGGAAAAACATATTTATTATATTGTATTTGACAATAAGTTATTTTATATGCAAATGGTATGAATAAAATGAAAAGGATTTACTTCAGGATAAATGAAAATAACAGAATAAGGTTCCCAAGGCTAGAAGCTTATGCCAACAACTTGAAAGGCGTTAATAGCAGAACGTAGTTTCTCAATATTACTCGTTATTCTTCAGTTTTTTGTTAAATTTTTGGAATTTGTTGATATTTACCTTCTAGTGCATAAATTTTACAAATGCGAATGGTGCAGATTATACGTTAGATATATGACAAAATATTAAAATGTAGATTAACGTTCGTCGTTAACCGAATTTATAAAATTGTACAAATTATGGATTACTAGATTGGCATTAATCGTTTCCAAGGGTATAAAAATAAATACTAATAAAGAAAATATCAATCTCACCACAATTAATATCATCCTTTGTAGTTCCTATTTGTACATTTATATATATACATATATATATATATATATATATATATATATATATATATATATATAAATTAAATAATTTAAATAGAAATGTCAGGAATTCCAAAAATTTGCGCAAAGTTTTCAGATTAAAAGGACTTATTTGTGAATAAATTATTTATAATTAATTTTGCCTCTGATATTTCTCTGGACGTAGAATTTCAAAGCTAAAATTTGAAAGGCAATATTTAATGAAAATTAAATATCCATGTCCGTCGAGTTTTTTCATCGTTGTTCTGCGCACAGTAATGTCAACATTTTGTGCCACATAAAATTCACAAGTGAATCCGAATTCTCATACAACCTACATGACGAACAATAAAATCAGACAATAAAATTTAACAATAATTGGTGGTAACAATTCTTTAAATCAAGTTTGCGAGCTTAAGGTAAACACCAATCCCATTGTATTTAACCAGTCGTCGAATAACATAACAAAACAACCGCCAGCCGCAACGCACTGACGCGTTTCGACCTTCCATGATCATCATCAGAGTACGACGGCAAACTGATTATCGAGGATCAAACCGCATTAAATGTTAATGGTAATCAAAGTTGGATATTCGGTTTTTACCTCTAGCAGTCTCGCATACATTGAACTTGACTGGAAATGTCGGCTGCACAATTCTTATGCAGTCACGAACATTAACTATTTACAGCTTCCGCCATATATATTCATATATAGAGGTGAGAGCCGCATATCTAACTTTGCTTTACATATATATCCAATGCGGTTTGATCAACGATAGTCAGTTTGCCGTCGTACTCTGATGATGATCATTGAAGGTCGAAACGCGTCTGTGCGTTGCGTCTGGCGGTAGTTTTGTTATGTTGTTCGACGTCTGGTTAAATACAATGGGACTGGTGTTTACTTCAAGCTCGCAAACGTGATTTGAAGAATAAAATCAGGCAGCCGGAATTTGCTTAATCTGAGAAAGTATTTATACAGAATAAATTGGATGTTGTAGATTGGTGACAACAACAAAGTAATTCAAACATTGAACACCAATCAGCTGAATGTTTTATATTAAACCATCTCTCATTGTGTAGGTTGTGTTAAAAAATAATTTTTGCGAGGTTGCTATAGATACCAAACCTATTATTAATACATTTTCAGTATAATCTAAGAAATTTTAAATAATGAAAAATAAAATTTATCCAATAGACCCTTTTCGTCTTTAGGTGGGAACTGTTTATGTACTATCAATAAATTGCTGCCGACAGGCCTCGAACTTGAGTACACATGCTTCGGAGTTGGTGACGCTTTCCGCTGCGCCCGTCAACGGGGTGCTACACGCAATATTCATGGAGATACGAAATTTTGTTAATTTTTTTGCATTTTAAGTTTCTCCTTCTGTTGGAGCCTATGCGACATATCTAGCCACTCAAATTCTGTCACTAATAAACAAACTGCTCGCTACCTGTGAAATTAAATATTTATGTTATTAAATAATTAATGATTGCACGGGCGGTGATAAAGATTATTTCGTAAAGATATATAAATAAATATAATAGTTTATTTCTTAAAAGTAATATGAAGGTTTAAACGGCGAGTGTCGGAGAGAGGTAGCGACATTTTTATATAATTTGTATATTGTGAATGTTATCATAGGAAATTTAAGCAGTCACTTTAGACCACCTCAAAACAATACAAAATTAGCACATAAATTGTCCAGTTTTGTAGAAACTAGGTATTAAAGAAACAGTTTTTGTGTCTACGGCTCTACTCGTACATTCGATTAATTAACAAAGATGTTTAAAGGGGTAATGATTTCTGAAATTGAGTCAGAGAAATTACAAAATATTTTTTTTCAATTGCTATGAAAATTGCGATTCCAAATAATTAGTCTCCACACTTATTATAAAGAATAATAAATTCAATGATCGGAAAATGTCTATTACAGGTTAATACTCCAGGTATATTAATTTTACGATTGGTTAAAGCCTAAAAAGTTTGATATGTAGCATATTTACTTTTTTATAAAGAATAATTATTCTTTAAAATTTGATGTCTTTCTTGTGATAATGAGTACAAATTTGTAATAAAATGTAGTGTGCATTGTTAAGATTACACTATAAACGTAAAAATATCTGGCTAAAGCGATTTCACTAGAAATAGTAAACGTCTATTCGCAAGACAAGCTTTATACG